>JAEIIJ010017496.1:0-54716 GCA_018904815.1 Drosophila ogumai | reverse complement strand
AACTGACCGAGTTATTAATTAATGCCACAAAAACTGGTCAAAAACCCCATAGTGCTGTGGTGGAGTGTAAGCAGTTTATAGAACTTCCGTTTTGTAAGCAGTTCACTGCTTGCAGATTGGCGCCTGTTAAATTCAAATTAAAAAAACATTTTATGACTAAATTAAGCTCAATCAAAATTATGTTTCATTTAAGATATAGCAGCTTTTGCTTATTTTAAAATATAAGTAACTCAATACATATTTATTTTATTCTTACAACAGAAAGTATTAAATTGTTAACGAATTTTGTATTCCCCGAAAAGTATAAACCCTGAATTTAATGAACAACATCTTGCAACATCTCACCTTCGTTGCCATTGCCATTTCCATCTCCACCTCCGACTCGCGAGCCACCGAAAATACCTTGAAGAAAAGCAAGTCGAGGAGCCCACAACTCATCGTACCTAAACTGCCTTTGGCATGCGATCGATCGAGCGATGGCCCGACGACAAACGCATTGATTGAAATAGTTTATTTGCAGGCCAGTCGTGGACCCTGCTCCTGGCTCCTGGCTCCCTGCTTCCCTGCTCTGTCCCTCGATTGTCTTTACCCTTTTTGCGCTTTCCTCATATTATTTGTGATGTTGGCAGAGCGCAGAGATAATGATGACGAGCTGCCAGCTAGCCAGCCAGGCATCAGAAGGAGCTGAAGCTGGAGCTGCTCCTGCTCCTGCTCCTGCTCCACCCTCTCTCTCCGGATCGCTGGCCTGGGCCACGACTGATTGGGATGCCTGGTGAAGCGACGTGCGCAGAATTGACATTTTGTGTGTGCATTTGTGCACAGTGGGCGCGATAAGGTCGCCGCCGAGTCCACTCCACTCCACTCTGGACTCTGCTCTGGCTGCTGCTCTGATTTCCAGGCACAAATTAAAAATGCTCCACAATTGCCCCGGCAGCGAGCGAGATCGATCGATCGACAGCTTCTCGGCAAAGGAATTTTCATATGAGCGCTTGATTTCAGTAAAATTACATACTTGTAATTTTAAAATGCTGCCGAGTGCCGAGAGAGTTGAAAGCAACAGCTGAAAAAAACGTTAAGAATCGCACAAGTCCAGGAATTTTAACCCCAACGCAACGGCTTGCAGTAGTCGCTGTGGCAGTGTCTGAATCTCAGTCTGAGTCCCAGTCCGAGGCCGAGTTCGAGTCCGAGTCTGAGGCTGAGTCTTCGTTGTCTTCCAACTGATCACTTACGCACATTTTATCACAGCCAGGCTGGAGACTCTCCACCTCCAACTCCTGGCGAAGGCAGCATACCCTGCCTCTTGTTGCTGCGCCTCTTGACAATAAGTGGACTCAACTCAAGAGGGTTTTAGGGGGTGAACGAATGGGGGATACCTCTTAAAATTGCAAAGGCAATGAGAGGAAATATAAATATTTCTTTAAGTAAAACTCGGGATCCCGAAGCTAGTCAAAAGCACTGAAAGGTAACCTCAGCATTGACTGACTTACAGCTCTCTTGCCTTTAAATTCCTAAAATTCTATAATGTTAATTAAATATATTTTTTAAATATATATTATATATTAGGCATTCAAATTGTTTAGTTAGTTACTAATTATTTGAAGCTTCACTTCTAGCAAGTTAAATTTTCAAGCTATAAATCTCTATCCCAAACTATGGAATACCCCAAAAATACCCCTTAGTTAGCGGGTAGAAAAAAATAAGTTACCGTTCGACGCGCTGAAATTTGTTGTGCCATCGACGATCTGACGATCCCAAGCTGCTGTTTTCTGTCTCTGCTGGCTGTTCCTCATGCTTGGAGGTTCATCTGCAGCCAAAGCTGAGGCTGATGGCTCCTCCGCCTGTCTGCGACGACGACGACAGTACGGTCCTCCTCGTCTGGTTGTGCAAGAACAAGCCTAACCAACTATCGATCGCCGGCAATCGATCAAGTATTTCGCGTACATTATCCGAGATGCGTGGGATAATTCTGTTCTAATTTGTGGAGGCCTCGAGTTGGTTTTAGCCCAACCTGACGTCAGTCCGAGCTCCAGGCCCGCCGTCTTGGATGCAAAGCACGCAGCCATACACCAATCTCTTTGTCCGTCTCTTTTTCGTGCGTTTTCATAATTAAATATTGAGTGAATTGAAATGCTACCGAGGAAGTTAGAACTAAGTGGGGGAGGAAGAGGCTTCCATACTTCCGCCCAGGCAGTGCCTGCACTTGTCACAGTGCCAAAGGCGGGCTGGCGATGAATGCAAATGAGATTGGGATCCGGTAATCAGGTGAAACGGTCACGACCTGTTAATCGTTTTATGATTGTAGCGGTGTAGCGGTGCTTTTGTTTCCTGTAGACGCAACGGAACGGTACTTGAAGCCATTGAAGGCGGGGATAAAACCTAAGAAGCGAAAACCAAAAACCCAATTCCCCGCCTGATGTCTGCTTTTCCTTTTGTTCCATTTCACCCAGAGAGAGAGGTAAAGAGGGTCTCAATTTTATTTAAATTGTAACACAAAAGGCCCCAAGACCCGGCCAAGTCAATTGCCCCGAAGAACCCGTACCCGAACCCGAACCCGAACACAAACCCTATCCCTATCCCGATCCCGAATCCGATTTCGATTCCGATTCCTTGCCCCAAACGCAATCCTTATGCGTTATTCATGAGGCAAGAAACATTGCGATCGCCTGTACCAATTGCCAATTGGTTCGACTTTGAGTTGGCTCTTGGCTCTCGCCGTTGGCGTTGGCGGTTTTCTGTGCCGGCTTTTGTCAATCTGCGGCTTAGTCCCCTCCGAGTTGGCATGCTTAAGTGGTTCATTGTCACCCCAGCGCCCAATTAGACACCTGAGTTTATTCCTTCTCTTCATTTTTTTTTTTTTTTTTGGTGATGCATCATGCATGCCACATGTGGCACGTTGTTTTTATTCAATCAGATATATTCATTGCGACCTGATCTTGAATCTCGCCTCTAAAAGGAGTGTGTGTTGTGGCTAGTTCTTGAGTTAGTGTAACAACCTAGTTTCTGAACTAATCGAATTTCTAATTTAAATAAGTCTTTGGGGTCTTGTTTCGTTTTGTTGCGTGAATTATGTATTTTAAAAAAGGTGTTGACATTTTCCTGACTCTATAATAAACTTGTTAGCTTAAGTTTTGATTTTAATTTTGGCTTAAAAGCTATATTTATCATTTAGACAATATTCAAGTTGACACGGTGATTTATTATAAAAGAAAACTAATTAACTTTTATAATAATAATATATGTTCATCTTATGGTTATGGTTTCTAAACTCATATTAGTAGAAATGATTTCTGATAATTAAAGAAAGCTATTGAATTTATTTGCTATTTTTTACGCTAATTCTTAATATCTTTAATCTAGGATAAATCTACCTCCCGAATTCACATTCCTATCCCCACATCCATCAGATACTTTCTTGCCTTTCCTCATGAATATACTAAATAAGACAAAATACAAAAAATTTACATATTTAGACTATTTAAAACACTTTGGCTTTGGCTTATGGCAAATGCCCAAGTAGCTCTATAAATAGTAAAAAAGTCTATATATACATATATCGAAATACATATATCTAGCTAGCCGGCTGCATGGGCAAAATCACAAAAAAATAGTTCAACATCGTAAGTGGAACAAACTTTGTTCCCCGCTGGCTATAAATATTTTTGGGAATATACAGAATGCCCATATAATCAGTCTTTGCCCAGTTTTTGAAGGTGAACTCTGCAGGATTACATAATGCGGAATGCAGGAACAGGAGCAGCAGCACAGCAGCCTCCATTCCCTCACGTAGATCGCCAAGCCAAGGCTCGCAAATAATTAAGTATTAGAAATGTTCAGCGGCAGAGAATTCCGTGGAAAATTCAATGACAAAAAAAGAACCAGCAGCAGCAGCAGAAGCAACAGCATGTTGCAGTTGTTCCCAGCTGAGCCTGGAGGAGCTGCGCTACGGCCCAGACAGGCTGACGTTCGCCTAGAAAGACAGCCGCACTGGAGCCACTGCCAGGGAGGCAGCTAGAGAAAGGGGCAGAGAAAGGAGGAGCATACTCGGGATCCAGAGGCTGCAGTCGACGGCCAACTAACCAATTAGTAAGCGCTGCACAGAACGCGTCTACAATTGTGAGAACCTTAGACCAGGCCAAGCCAGGCCGTGTGAGTATGATGAAATGTCAGCAGGAGCAGCAGCAGGAGCAGGCGATGCAGCGAAGTGCAGTTCAAAAAATAGGGGGTGGTGATTGAATATTTATTAAATATATAAAATTAAACGAAGAATCACTTAGTCAAGTATGGACTTCTTTATGGCAACTGCCTGGGGAGCAAGCTTTGCAAAGAAACTAAAATTCGAACAAAAACCATTTTATTTTTTTCTTTTAATTATTTTATTTTATATATTTTTCATGTAAATAACTAATATAATTTTAACATTTTATTATTTATTTCAAAAAGCTTCGTCAAATTAATTAAGATCAATTCCTTGGCTAGGAAATTAAATAATTATACAAAATGCTTTCTATATTTAGGGACCACACTCGTATGTCAATTATAGATTTAAAATTAAAGTATTTCAGGCTGAATTAAAACCATTTAAGCGTATTACTAAAATAAAATAATCTTCTAAATCATTTAACCCAACACACATATCATATTTTCCCCTAAAAATGTTCCTCTACAAGAGATCCTTAACCTTTTCTCCCAGTGCCCTTTGGGGGGGCAGTTGAACCCCAAGACCGGGTGCCCGCTGCGCGTATCGATCCTTATATGAGCCAGAGGCCAGCGGCAAACGTTCTATTTTGACAGTCATTATGATTAATTTAAATCATTAGGCAGCCCGGGCAGGTAGACAAACCATCGCGGAGATGGACGAGCCGCGAGTTCCTATATTTCATTCTAATTAAATGCACGAGGCGGCGGGGCGACATCATCGACATTGGACATCATCCTGGTCCTGGCAACGGGCTCTAGCTCTGGCTCGGACTCGGGACCGGGACCGGGACTCGGACTAGGGGCCCAGACCTGGCTTATTCGCGGAAGAGACAAGCTGGCGACAACGACATCGATGGCTGGAAAAGGCAACGATGACCATTTGCAGCTGGGGGAAAAGTCGCAGTCGCAGTTGCAGTTGCTGTTGCTGTTGCAACCGAGGAATGCATCATCGAGGAGCTCAGCTCAAGCTGGAGGAGATGGAGATGGAGCCCCCGGGTGAGTGTATCGATGTATCGAAATGTACTCATCCATCGGTGGCTATATCTCCTGCTATCTGTTAGTCACTGCACGTGGCCACCCTCTCGCACTGCCCTGCCTCGATGATGCCTCGCTCGCGGGGCAGAATTTTCTTGCGAACCTCTATTTAAGGACATGGCGAAATACTCGTGCTCCTGTGTACAAGTGGGGCCCACCACGCAAATCCTCTAGAGCATTCTGACCATATTGGCCGAGCTCACAAAAATTCCTGGCATAGTTTAAGTGTATCGCTTTTTGTTGTCGCTGCCGTCGTCTCTCGTGGGGACCTCAAATGTTGTCGATCGATAAAGAGAGGAGAATTAAAAATAAAAAAAAATGAGAAACAATTACAAAAAATCACAAATTAAGCTGCTGATAAGCCTCTCGTAAAAAATGGCGTACTTTGTAATTACAAAACACAATCACGAACGTTTCATGGGGGAGGAGCTAGCATTTGTAGGGGCTTTTCTCGTCATATTTCTTTCCGTTCCGATCTATGCGCCTGCGCGGCGAATGAGTATGCATATCGCGGGGAGGGGCGTGACCAGAGATACAGATACAGATACACGCTCGCCGTATCCGCCAGATATATCTAATTAATTAAGCCATAAACATAGCCGCCTCTGCAAAATGAAAGACGAAATATACCCCCCCGCGCTTATGTACTCGCCCAGTGGTGAGCGAAGACTGGGATTGGAAGAAGTCTCTTTGGAGAATTCTCTTTCGGAGAAGAGAGCACGGAAGAGAGAAAACCGGTCCGGGCCAAGTTTGGAATATCGAACGAACGTCGTCGCTGTTTATACACCGCAGTTTATTAGGTGATTGCACGCCATCTGAAGCACAACGCCAGCCATCGATCGCTAGTTTAGCCCTCAGCTCTCTGTATTTTCCGTTTTCCGAATCGTATTTGGAATGAACCACAATAAAATCGCCACAAATAAAGCAAACAGCAGTCCAAACAAGTGCCGCCGAGCGACGACAAATAAGCTAAACTAAATGCAACACATTCGGAGAGCAGCGCCAACAAATATCCAAATATAATTTCTATAATAACCGCGCACACGAAAAATCAAAACAACCCGAGTCCGACGCAGCTGAAAAAGGATTTCCTACAGACTCAAGCTTAAATTAAACAAAATAAATCAAACTTGACTAAACTAAACTCGAACTTAAACGAGATAAAGGAGACTTTGAATAAAAATCTACTAAAATAAATCTCAAAAACAAATAAATTAAACAAGCAAATAAAACATTTTTCAATAAAACAAATAAACTATTAAACAATAAATTAAAGCCAGAAACAAACAACATATAAAAGCAGAAAGGATTCAATAATCAATTTTTATAATCACAAGCAAGGAGCTACAAAAGAAACATTAAGAAAACAAAAAATAAATAATAACAAGAATAATAAAAATAAATACATATTACAAAGGAACTTTTAAATTCTCTTTAGAATTTATTAAACTTTGAAATAAACAAAAAACCAGCAGAAAAACCTCTTCAAACTACACAAGAACCTAGTAAATCTCTAAAAAATATACTAAAGCACAACACAAAATCCACCAAAACTTTAAACTTGAATAAAAAATCATACAATACTTAAAACCACCATAAGCATAAACATTAAAAACACAACAGTTGCAACAGCGAACCATACGAAATTCAAATTCGACCGCCAAATCAGCACTGCTTCGCAACACTCTAGCGCTACATCCCTGGTTTCCGCCGCATTCCAACACTGCAGGACTGTCAGCTGGCTGTCAATTTGCCAAGCGACCAAGTCTGTGTGCGAGCCGTGTGTGTGTGAGTGTTGCAAAACGTCGGCGTTGCACTCAATCTTAAATTCGCGTTAAATTCTGGTTAAAAGGCGGCCAATTAGTTGGTTATCTGGGGGAAAAATAAACCCGGCTGAGCAGTTAGCAGCCCCCAGGCGGAGCCAGCCCAGAGCAGCAGCCCGCGCCAGCAGGCAGGGAAAACGCCAGCCAGCCAGCAGCCGAATCGCGTTGTGTGCGCGGTGTGTGTTTTGTGTGTTATTTTTGGAATTAAAGAGCGATCCGATCCGATCCGAGGCAGCGCGCAGGAAGGTGGCGGCTGGGAAAGTGTGCCGCGGCCGGATCTACTCTTACAGCTACCGAAAAGGTAGCAATAATAGACGCGCGCGGTGCCTTGGATTTCTACGGCTCCACGGTGGAGAACTTTTACCTCAGAATGGATCCGACGCGGGGCGACTCGCGCTACAACCTGAACTACTCGATGAGTAGTATCGGGCTGAGCCTCTCCGATCCCTCGGACATGTACGGCAACCCGGCGGTGGCCGCCCTGGGCGCCCGCCCGCCCTCCGGCGGCCTCCTCCAGAGCATGGGCGGCGGCGCAAGCGGCGGCGGCGGTGTACCGTCCATGCAACGGCCAAATCCCGCCACAGGAGCCACAGCCGCCCAGTGCCAGACCCTACACAGCCCCCAGCACGCCTCCCAACAGCAGCAGCAGCAGCAACAGCAACAACAGCAGCAGCAACACCAGCAGCAGCAGCAACAACAGCAGCAGCAACATCGCGGCCTGAAGCGGTCGGGAAGCGATTGCTACGAGGATCACCATCGATCCGCCGGCGGACTGACGCTCCAGGGTCTCGACAGCGTTGCCAGCAGCGCCGGCGGCGTCGAGGACAACGTGGATGGCTACAACCCGCTGCCCAACAAGAAGTCACCGCCCGCCAACGGCAAGAAGACAAAGGGACGTGTCAAAATCAAAATGGAATACATCGACAACAAGCTGCGTCGCTACACGACCTTCTCTAAGCGCAAGACGGGCATCATGAAGAAGGTAAGCTCCTAGATCCCAGCTCCAGCTCCGATCCCCATTCCCATATTGGCCACGATTGGGCCTGCAATTGGGATGTTGACATTGGGCCACGTTTCCAGCGCATGTGCAATTAATAAATGCTTGGGTTAGACTTCGTCGGAGTCCAAAGCTCCTTGGGAGCAGCAGGGCTGCCTGGCATTGTTCTCCGACTCTCTTCTAGGCTCTGCAGAGAGCGGTTCTTTATCGTCATGTGGCCATCGGGCACAGTGGTTCAGTTTCAAATAGGGTTCCAATAGGAAAAACATGGGGAAGTATAGGTATTTTTTATCTAATCTTTTTGTTGTAAGTACGTGACTTCTTATAGGAAATTAATAAGTTAAACAGAGCTGATAAACTTCCTTTCATATGATATTTTAAAGGGTTTTGCTGTTTTATAATAATTTTGGGGCCTTAAATCTATTTTAAAAGCTAATTTATATTGAAAATATTTCAAAAATATTGGTTCTTTCTCTCTTTCTCTTTATTTTTGTAAAGGAATCCATAGAAAACATTTTAGTTAATTTCTATCCCTTTAAAAATCTATAGAATATGTTTAACCTATAACATAACATTATTCAAGTTCAGTACACCCAGGATTATAAGAGCTTTTTAGTAAATATAAAATAAATATACCATCCCCGAACCACTGTGCCCTGTGAAGTTCCCTCGCTCAGCTTTAGAACAGTAGCCACCAAGATCCTCCTCTGCTTTTCGCCTGAATCGCGTCTGCCGGGTTGGCTTTGGCTCTTTGGCGGCGTTGTGTGTAAGCACGGTAGCCCACGATTTCGCATTTCCCTTTGTTTTCGGCTTCATAAAATGTTAATTTGCCGCCGCAATTGCATTCAAAGGAGGCCTACCAGTTAGTTGCTACCCCAGTCCGCCCATTGCCAGTTCCCAATCCCAATCCCTCCCCGCCAGCAATTGATGCGTGCCGTGCTCCTGGCTCTCGCTGCAATGCGGCCGCCAGTGGCTTGGTATTTTCAAATGACCAATTTTCACACGCAAACTTACATAATGCCACCGCATTTGCTCTCCTGCTCCTGCTGCTTTCCATCGATCTGGCGGCTGCATATGAAATTTTTCACATTTTTTAAATAGACCTTTTCTGGTCGCAACAGAAACCAAGCCCGCGATCAAAATCAGACACAAAAAGCATCAACATCGCGGCGCTAAATCACGATCTCAGCACGATCTTTGGCCAAGACACAAAATCTTATGAAATATTTGACCCAAGCAAGCCAAAAACCAATACGTTGTAGGAGCTTTAAAAAAATGTACAAAATATTTAAGAAATCGAATTAGGAAATACTCTTAAACAATATTAGTTAAAATACTTGGTAATGCTTATTGGGATTTTCCCATATTTTTTATCCCTAGAAATAGTGTCACAACTTGACCAGAAGTTTGTATACGATTCTCTACCGTTTTTACAAAGTAAGGCAGCTCCCTATATCCCCCATTAACGAAAGGGTATCCATAATATTTGACCCCTGGGACGACAAAGGTTCTCCTCCTGACTTGTTCTCGGGGGCCAAACTTATGACAGGCGCACGCCCCGAGACAAAATCACCGATTCTATATATGCGTCTCTCAAAAAAATACAAACCAAAAAAATATATATCGTTTTGGTGACTTTGATGCGGTCCCTCATCGATGTCCAGCCGGCGGACAGTTGACAGGCAGACAATGGGATCGCGACTTGGCGCTACCAGCAGCGGCTGGAGCAAAAAGCGAAAAGGCAATCTGCAATCCGCCATCCGCCATGCGCAATCCCTAGCAGCAGCCGTAGCAGCCAACAAATTGCGGCCAATGAACTTGGCCCAGAGAGTGGTCACAGCGACAACCTGTTGGCATGCTTTCCCGCTGGCCAATTTTGGTCATTTCGATCCGATGCGAGCACAGATCTTTTGGCGTGGGCGGGCGGCGGCGGTAGTGTGGTAGTAAGGGTGGCCAAAAAAGGCCACAAAAGTGAAAAGTGAGCTAATGTCCAGATCAGAAGTGATCTCATTTGTTGGCCAGCCTAATTGCGTGGGCTCAGGCGGATCGATTCGATTCCATTCGAACGGCAGCGAAAGCGCTCCTGCATAATGCACAACAAGCCCATCGACAAGTTCCCAACAATTGGCCATGGCCAAAAGGGCGCAGGCATGAACGCAGCCACAGGCACAGGCACAGGCGCAAAATGCCGCCAAAAGGTGTTAAATTGAAATCACGAGGCAGCGAGCTTGGCTTTGGCTTTAGCTTTGGCCTGGCTTGGGAATTGTTTTCGGGGGCCCCAGCAGCAGCACGGAAGCTTCACCATCGGCGGCAGATTGTGCCCAGATAAGCCCCTAAAGCCGGGCCAGAGAGGCTCCTCCATGGCTGGGCCGTGGCGGCTCGCCTTTTGGCCACATGCAACACATGCATGCAGGCAGGCAGGCAGCCTACAAAACAGGCAACAATCGGCTTCTAACAAATGACTCTCCATCTGCCCCGGGCAGCAACAGTCTCTGGGGCTGTGCCTTCTTGTCCTGTCAACGCTTGCCCTCACCCTTACCCTTAACCAATCCTCGCCAGTGTCGTGTCCTTTTGTCTTTGTTCGAAATTCAAATTGACATGAATTGTTGGCCTGCTCGGGTCCCTGGCTGTTCGGGACCTAGGCTCACATACAATCGACACCTACTCAGAATCGGAGGAATCGAAATCGAAATCCGATTCAGATTCAGATTCCGCTTTCGGACCGTGTCAATTGTTTGCATTTACACATGTTACACATAAAATTGGCAGCCAATCGATGTGTCCTGGAGTGGGGGAAACCCCCAACACAACCCATTCCAGGCCAATCCAATCCAATCCGATCCGAGGCGATCCCAATCCGAATCCCAATCCCGAGGCTCGCCAACAATGTGTACAACAATTTCATTAATATTAATAAATGTTCCCGCTTCTTGCCAGTTATTTATGCGCTCTGCTCGCTCCACGGCGGAGTAGAAAAAACTGTTGTTGCCCGCCAGCCAGACAGCGACTTTATCGCTTTTATAGTAATTACGAGCTGTTGATAGGCAGCTTAGGCTACCGTCTAATGTGCAGCAGCACTGTGTCTAGGTGTTATCCAGCACGGAGAGCTCCATCGCGATGGTTGCGTGACTTCTGGCCCATTTGCGTGGGTGGAGTGTAGGGTTCGACTTGCAGACTTTGCACACACGAAATGGGCCCTGGCGTGATCTGGTTGCCTTTATTGGAGATTAAGCTTGTTTTACAAAACATATATATCAATTGTTGTGACGCCACAAAAGCTGAAAAGTAGGGCAATAATATTTTGATGGCAGAAATAGAAACAAGAAAGTCTCAATCACAAAACTTATTCAGGCTAATATGTCGTTGTTGCCTAGGTCTGCTTTATTCAATTTCAGCTGAATCACCTGAATACTTAATTTTAGAACAGAAAACCTAGACGTAGAAACGTTCATATATGAAGAATATAATAATAGCATTTATTTTAGTTATTTTGGCGGAGATAGATAAACTAATATGGGGTTTATTTAATTCTTAAATCTTTCTCTTTTGTTTGAGAAATTTTTATTTTATTTTAAAACATTTTTGAATACGTTTTACTTGCTTATGAAAACTCCTATTTTAAATCTTAATTTACCTTAATTTTAAATTTAAACTCTCCTTGAGTCACGCTCCCATCTCTGGTAATTTAAAATCCAAGCGGACTCCTCTCCTTATCGCCGCAACATAATCGCATAGTTTGGTGGGGAAATTTATGTGCCGCTTGGCCAACACACGCGTCGACAGTTTCCGCGGCCAGATACCCAATCCTGATACCGATACCGAACCGATACCATCGAGTACTTAACACGATCCTCTCTGACTCTCTCCCTCTCTGTTCTCCTGCAGGCCTACGAGCTGTCCACGCTGACCGGAACGCAAGTGATGCTGCTGGTGGCCAGCGAAACAGGCCACGTGTACACATTTGCCACGCGCAAGCTGCAGCCGATGATCACCTCGGAGGCGGGCAAACAACTCATCCAGACCTGCCTTAACTCGCCGGATCCGCCCAGCGTTGGTGGCGGCGACCAACGGATGTCGGCCACCGGCTTCGAGGAGACGGAGCTCAGCTACAACATCGCCGATGAGGACTCCAAAGTAAGACAATTGATTTACGGTCACCATGGGCACGCTCATCTGGCGCACCCGCCGGCACCGCCCTCGCACTACAGCCTCGAGCAGAGTCTGATGCAGTCCGGCTATAGTGGAGGCCAGGCGTCGCCCCTGTCCCACGCCCAGGCCTACGGTGGACATGCGCACCACGCGCATGTGCCGCACGTGCCGCCGCCGCATTCGACGCACTCGCACATGTCCCACACGCATGCGCAGCGCTAAATCCGGATCAGATCCGTGATCCTCGTATTTCTCTAGGCAATATCTGGGACTTGGTTTTGGTGGATAGCCTGTGAAGTGGATCCTTAATCCTAACTAGACTCAAAAACATTCCAGAACATTTTAAGGATTATTTTCCTAATTAGAAATGATAAATCTGTATTAAAAGTTCCAGAAACATTCATTTATATCATTCTTAAAAGCTACAAAAGACATCTTTTGAAAGTAACAAGCAAGCTTCAAAAAACTTCTACCTTTGTAAACATCGCCAAACCTCTTAATTGGTTTTTTTAGTTTAAAAACTATGTCTAAACTTAAACCACACCTCAGCGCTGTTCCGCAAAAACCAAGCCAGTTTTTAGTTAGACAGCAGTTTATATATGTATGTTTAGCAGATCCAAAGTGCAGCAACTGGCTCGATCGAACTTCGATACTCGTATTTCGGATCCATGGCCAATTCGATCTCGCCGCTCGTTTTGTTCTTGTTTACCGACCGCAGTGTTTTGTGTTTATAAATGTATTTTTTTTTTATTTTTTGTATACTAGTCAAGACTCTTACTTAAAGGCGACTGTGCCATATCAAAGCTACAGCTCAGCTCCTCCATGTACATCCAATAGCAATAGATCAATTGTCGCATCAGCTGCAGCTCCTAAACCCAGTGCCATTCTACCGAACCGAACTAGAGACGGACACATATCGAGACACAGCCGAGACTGCTTTAGTTAGTCCTTTTTTATTACCGAGTAAGTGCAATAACATAGCTAGAGGAGGAGTAGGAGGAGAGTCAGAGGAACCACTAGAACTAGGGGAAACTTTCCCTTCCGTAAAGAATAAAGATTTGCTGGACAGAGTCTAAAGGGTAAACAGCTCGAGTGTGCTGCGTTTACAATACTTAGTTAACAAGTTGATATGTTAGCAAATAAATAAAACAAATACAAATGTCGAATGCGCCGGCGGCCATTTTCCATTTTCCTGAATCCCGGGTCCGTGTGTGTGTGTGTGTTTGCGAGTGTGATGAGCGTGCTCAATAAAGTTTAAGCGTATTTTCCGGACTCGTTTAGCCTAATGTTAGTAGTTTTTATTTTACGACTTTGTAGTTATGTTTATTTGATTGATCCCGCCCCTAAAATTGGCTTAAAGTATTTTCAACTGACCTCTACTAATTGGAATGTTGCATGATTTAAGTTAAATTATTCGTGCAACATAGCCGCCACTTACTCAACTTTGAGCTGTTTGCTTTACGACTCTTTCTACTAATATTTATTGTACATTTAAATTTAAAATACCAAATTAAAAAACAGCTCAAAGCCGCACAAAAATCAAGTTAAATTTAATTTATTACCCTATGTTTACTCTCTCACACAATTATTTAATATTAATTACCGATCACATTTCTGTCAAACAGAGAGCAAAGCAACGTAATTCTCTTAATACTAGTTAAATTTATTATTTAATGGATCGTGCAATTCGCCGAAGCAATAACCCTAAAGCAATTTACCCCATAAGCGATCGAGAAATATGTTTAAAAAACAAAACCACAAAATAGTATCTACACAAGAAGTATATAAATATATGAACATATATATATTATTTAGCGCAATATTATAAAATAATAAACAGAAAACAACAAAAACCCGATACAGGAATGTATGCTGTACGATGTAAAAGCTGTTTCAAGAGCAAGGTTAAGAGCGTTGAGATAAGGCCGAAAGCCCAGACCCCGAATCCCCAGCTCCGAACCCGGGTCCAACGTTTCTATTACTTAGCCTACACACCGCCGCAGATATTAGTCGAAATCTGCGAGTGGGCTGCGACTCCTCTATGAATGAATTTCTGTGTTTTTATTCGAGCATATTTTTTTTTTTTCGATCTTTTCTGCGTTTTCCTCTCGAAGTTTTGTAAAGAGCTTCCGCTTCCACAGCCGTAGAGCTGGAGTCCGTCTTGTGTGTGGGGCCTGTGACGTCACGGCGACGAGTTCATAAATCGATCAGAGCCACCATGGGACTCTCGTCATGCACCAACAGCCAGTCAGTCAGTTAGTCGGTTGGCTCCCTCTTCCTCCGCCGCTTGGCTTGGCATGCAAATCGCGTTTTGTGGCTCGTACTTTTCAATGCCAAAAGCCTCTCGGCGTAGGCACACATACACATTGCTTCCACTGCCCCGATGACGTGTGCCACCGCGATCTCCGGTCTCCGCCGTACCCTCTCTTTCGGTGGCTCAACCTCAACTTGGCGCAGCACAGCTCCATCCACTCCAGTCAGTTCAGCATTTTCCATTCAACATGGGCCGATGAATGAACGCCAAAATGTTGTGGGTGTGACACCAACGCCGGCTCAGGTCATCAGTTGTTGTTGTCTACACACAAAGAAATTTATGGTAATTTTGAAGCCTCATTTAAAGGCAATATATTACAGAGTATTCGTCATAACTCGATGATTTTTTGGGGTCTTTATTTGTTGAGAAAAGAAAAGAAATCATATGAAATCGTTTCTTAAATATTATTATGCGAGCTTTAAAAGACAAAAATAATAATTTATCATGGAGAGGAAAAACTTTAGTGTGGAATAATGTTTTTTAATTAAATATGTCATATCTTGAATACATTTTGTATTGACAAATAGATATATTATTCTTTGTTTTTGTTTGCAAATTTTTTTCTTTGTGTAAACCCCTTGACTGCTGGCTGGCTGCCAGCTGACTTGACTGATAAAATTCATAACTTGTACCGCTGCTGCTGTAGGTCGTTCCGCCGCCGCCAACTCTTTGTCCAGCCAAGGTTAATTGCCGACTTGCAGTGGGCCGAGAGCTCAGCTGCTGTTTCGCAGTTGGCCAACACATTTGCTAACTCACATTATGTACGTTATATATCAGCATCGAGAGTGCGATCCATCGATCTGCGAGGGTGTCTTGGCTACATAGATTACCTTCTATGGTCGCTCACCTGCGCATCATCATCATCCAAACCGCCCACGTGGCCCAACCAATAAAAAAAAAACAATAAAAACACTGCAAGTTTGTTGGCTTTTATGATTTTGTATTTATTTCAAAATTTTATTTGTTTTGCGTGATTAGTTTTCAACAAATTGAGGGTTGAGAGCGATTAAGTGTTTAGATATTTAATAGTTTTCATCGTTCTGAACTGATTTACTTTGGATATATTACAATATATTGTCAAGGGTGGTTAGACGAAGTCTCTGGGAATTTGAACTGATTAAAAGTTGGCCTAATTGCTTAACAAAGTTAAAGGTTAATCTGTTTTATTTCCTGTAGATTTTTGTAGGCCTTTAAAATTGCAGATAAAGTAATGAGTTTCTTCTAAGTTACCCTTAGAACAATTTTATAGAGATTTTATATTTATGTGCTGAGTTCCATTTAAAATATATTTTTAGCTTTATAAAATGTACCTAAAGATCACATTTTATATTTCTGTAAAATCATAATTGAAACTTCTGAATTTGTTCCCAAAATAAATCGAAAACCCTTTAGTTTTGGCTGTACTACTTCTTCCCTCCCCTTGTTTCTGCCTTCTTGAGTCATCCCAGCTAAAAAATAAAATAAAAACCTTCCTAGATTGAACCTCTGGCCCTGTTTTTCTTCTCCTGAGAAGAGTGGGAGCCTGGGTGCATATCAGTTTGAGAAATTAAAAGCATTTTGCGGTTTCGTTGACTATCGAGGCTGCGTGCCGCTCGAGCCTCTAACGACATTTCAATGATTTGCTGTTTGGCTGCCGTTGCTGCTCCTGCTCCCGCTCCTGTCTCTGCTCCTGCTGCTGCTCCTACTGGGGGATGTGGCCACGTGCGCAGCACAAGACGCAGATGCAGACGCAGACGCAGGAGGACAAAAGCATTTGCAATGCTCGTCGATTACGTACGAGGGCGACCTCTGTCAGCCAGCAGCAGCCGCAGCAGCGTCCAGATGTCCACATGTCCAGCTGTCCGAAAGCCACCAACAACGCAGCCACGCAAAGAATCTTTCGGCCAGTTTGCGGATTTTGTGTTTAAGCCGCCGCTTCAAGTTCTAACCGCATGCCGCCACAATGTCCTCTTAATTTCCTAGTCGCCGCAGCTGCGCGCGCGCGCGCTCTCCACGCGATGATATCGCCGTCGATCCTCCTGCAGGGGCCAGACTCCAGCCAGTCCCCCTCTTCTCCCTCTCTACCCATTCCCTTGCCCCATTCCCGGCCAGCCGTCGTCCTCCGTCTGTGCGCTCGTTTTTTAATTCAACTGATTGTACTGCAGCTTCTGGAATTCGGCATTTCTTAAAGCCCGCGCGCACACACATTGTGAGTCGGCAACTTCTGGCGACCGATCGGCCACTGGGCAACTTGCAACTGGCAACTTGCAACCTCCAACTCCTCCTCCTGCTGGTGCTGCTCCTGCCGCTTCTGCGCCGCCTTCGCAATCTGGAAAGGTTAAGAAATGACAATTTGTGAGCGCTTTTTTCTTTGGTTCAGTTCGGTTTCGTTTCGTTTTGTTTTGTTTTTCCCTTTTATTCCCTGTGTATTGTGTTTTATTTATTTTTTGTTTGTGGCCTATCCGGCCCGGCCCGCTTTCATTGTGATTATTTAAAAGCCAGTCTGAGGGACCTTAACGAGGCGCTTTCGGCCTTTCAGGACTCACATTTAGTTAAGCAATTATTGGCCGCAATGCAAACAAATAATGCGTACATTGTGCCTGCTCGTTCCTCCTCTCCGCCCGGACTTAGTCCAATGATTTTCCAAGTTAATCAAAATTCTTTGCTATCCACGTTGAAATCTCAGCGACCTTCCTCCTCCCCCCTCTTGTCTCTGTCTAGAGCTCTTCTAGCGCCGCTGAGCCACGCCCAATGCAACGCCCATTCAGTGGAGCGTGGCAGAGGAAACTTATAGTTTTTTATTTGGATTTTCCTATAGCCATGCTTACCGCTCCCCGCCTTAGCTACTTATATAGGCAAAGGCAGCTCCGCTTCACTGACCAATTTATGGCTGAGAATATTTCTTTTTTTTTTCTACCAATGTCTTTCGGTTGCCTCACAGCGTGGATTTTTGTATGAAGATGTTTGCTTTGCCTAATTGTGGCAGCGTTAACGAAAAGTTGGTGGAAACTATAGGTGTGTGGGGGTTTCAAGGGAGAAAAATATGTAGACTGTAGGAAAGTCTAAAAGATTTAATTTCAAATTTTATTTTGTGAAAATAATTGAAGGTTTATTAAAAAATTTTACGATGGAAAAATCCGTTCAAAGGGAGCCTTTTGAAATTTATACATTATCTAAATTTATTTTCATTTTTCATTGAAATGTAATGGCTTATAAAAGCTAATAATAATAATACATTACATCTAACAAATTTATCATTTCTAAAATTAACTGTACTTATTTTACTTTCTTTATTTCATAATTTAAAAATTTTAAACGAAACTTATGCTAAAATTTTATAAACTTAGTGCCTTTGGAGGTTAATCTAAATCCTTTGTTGAAGTAATATTACTTTCTATGCCTTTGCTTTAAAATTTGTAAAAATATATTAAAAGAAAGACAATATTTTCTTAAGGTTTCGATTTTTTAAGTATTTTTTTTAAGGAAACAGAAAAAGAATTTCAACAATAAATCAAATAGCTTAACACCTTGATTTAAATTTAGATTAAATATTGGTTTTAAGGGGATCCAAATTAAAGGAATTGAAGATTTTAAATCTCTTAAAAATTTCCTCTTAAAGCCACTGAATATTTTTATCTTGAAAGTGTCCTATCCTTCTTATAATTTCCCAGCCAGAAAGAAGTTGCCTTTCCACTTATGGTTTTCCCTTAAAAAAAATGTTTTTCCATGCTTTTCCAAATAACAAGCTTTAGCCAATAAACTGTTGACAAATACTGTGCAAACTTTATCTGCTAAAAATGATTATAAACTTTCAAGTTTCTCTTGGCAAGCTTCTTGCCATCTAAATCTGTGGCAAGTTCCAGCAGAAACTCCGACCAAACTGTACTTGGGGGAAGCGCGCAAAAAAAAAAGTGAGATGAAAAAAAAACGTATCGGGTAATAAATTCTAGGCAAAAACTTTGGGCCAAAGCTGGCGGCTGGCGTCTGGTTTATTTGTGATTGCGTTGTGCCCATCTCCCGATTCATTATATAATGAAGCACACGCGGACTTCCCACACGGGCCAGTGGCAAGCCGACTTCTACCCACAGTCCGTCCGCACGGTTAACAAAAGTTAACAACAATCGATGTTCGGCTGTGTCTCTGGCTCAGCTCAGCTCATTTCCTGCCCACAATAAAGTCAAATGTTGAAATCAACACAACTTATGTGAGAGTTACTATACTATATAGACCTTATATACTATATATAAGATGTGTACAATCATTGGTTCCTAAAAACTAAAAAGAGTTCGGGCTAGGCTAGACTCTAATGGCACGTTTCTTCTGGGCGCTAATGAAAGTGCCATAAATTTTCAATTAAACCCAAAGATGCAGTTTTATTTTTTGTGTGGACTCTCCTCCAGACTAAGGAGAACCTACGTCTGATTGGCGCCGATTAAGCAATTCAGCGAGAGACTTTTCGCGGGGCTGCTGCTGCAATTATTTGCGAATTAACATTTATAACACTTGATCCTGTGCGTATCCGCTGAAAGCTGGGTCTTGACTTGACGCTTCAGCGCATTTAAAAAGTATTTTTGTGCCACAACAACAGCAGCAGCAGCAGCAGCCACCGAGGCAACTAAAGAAATATTTGCCGCATTTTAAGAGTCTCGGTCCGTCCGTTTGTTGTATGTCTGTTATGCGGATTCATTGCAACCGCAGCCACTTGTTGCCGCTGCGGCTGTTGCTGCTGCATGTGATGTTGCTGCTGCTGCTGTTGCTGCTGCTGTGCTAAATTTCACACCAACAATGAGCGCGCGCCAACAATGAATGAAAATGACTGACGGAGATGACCAACTGCCAGGAGCTGCTTTGGGCTTCAGCCTCAGCTGGGGGCCTGGGCTAAATCGATACCTTAATTCAAAGGCACGCCAGACCGCATTTTTGGATAATATACTTGAGCTCCATCCGCTCCAGTGCACTGTGGCACGCGTGAGATTTCCTGTCTGCACTTTCGGGACATTTCATATCGGATTTCAGCCAAATTTGGCTGCCTTTTGCGGTTCGAGAGGTTAAAGTTTTATATACACGAGTATAAAACATCGATTCGGCGGGGCTTATCGGCCTGGGAATTGTGGCATTGTTCTGCGCCTGCCGCGTTGTGCAACGACTTTAAAAAGCTGTTAACATGCGTTGTCATCGCTGCCATATGTTGCACGACAGCAGTGGCAGCGGCAGCGGCAACCAGCAAACAACCGGCGACAACCAACAACCACCGACGACGACGATGTCGACGACGACGACTCCTGGTCGCCATTGATCGGCGATCGCTTTCGGGGCTGGTGACTTGTCACCACCTGGCACAACTGAACCATTTTCAAGGCGGTTGCATCAACGCGCTGGACTCCCGCTTGGCGGCATGCGTTGGTTTACCCCGAAATCTATGCGAAAGTGGAAACGCCAGCGATTTGCGTGGCCCGCAGCGATAGTTATAGCTTCCTCAGCTCACATGTGCCGTCCCTTATTTGGAAGCTTGTGTGCGAAGCGCAACAATTATATATATATATGCATGTATTTGTCTGTATAAAACGCACACAGCTAAACACCAGAGAGAGAAAAAACCAGCACAACAACAATAAACTGAGAAAAAATTAAAATAATTTTTATTGAAAAAAAATTAAAAAAAAATGTAATGACTTTAAGTAGTGGTTATGTGAGACCCCTTTTAAATAAACAAGAAAACCAAAACCTTTGAATAAGTATATTATTCAAAAAGAACTTCAGGCTAACTAGATATTTACTTAATTTTATATAAACAATATTCTAATAAAACAAAAAAGAAACTAACTTCGAGAAGTCAAAGTTACCCTTGTATTTTGTTATTTATAATCGATCATAACTAAGCCAAAAATACTTTAATTTTCATTCGGATAGGTTTTATTTGCTAGTTTTTATTAGCTTAACAAATAAGAATATTGAATTTAAAATTTAAAATACAAAAAAAATTTCGGGTTTTTTACAATTTTAATGATGTAACCCCTTTTAAAATTTTGTAAAAATTCTTAAATTTTAATTTTCTTCCAAACATGGCTAGATCGAACCGGCTTTTGATGCTGATCAAGAATATATATACTCTATAGGGTGGGAAATAACATCTTCAATGCGTTTTATGCTTCTGACTAAAATTGGAATACCCTACAAGCATATAAATTATAAATACTTTACACTACTTTTTATACAATTTTCATTTACTTTTTTCTCCCACAAATCGACCCCTTATTTTCTTCCCGTGCAGCGTCGGTGGCCAAAAGGCGAGCTTTTGAGTGGATTTCAAAGCTGAGTGCAGCGGAGAAGTCTCGTCGTCGTCGTCGCCACCGCCGCCGCCGCATTGGCTGACTTATGACGAAAATAATTGCTGGCTATTGCTATCTCTAACTGGCGATCGCGTCATCGTCATCGTTATCGATTATTCGCAGAAAGCCCATCGCAGTTTGCCCGTTTTCATTAGCCCGTTACATGCGGCGTATGAGTAATCAATAATAATTTTATCGCCAATTTTATTACTATTTTCCTTCTACGATTTTTTTCTTTACTTGCTCGAGCCTCCTTTCCCCTGACAGTAGTTTGTGTGTGGTCCCAAATCGATTGCCATAATAATTTCACGCAAATATAGCACAGACTGCGACAATCGTCGTACAAATATTGTAATTTACTTAATTTCGTATCGTTCAGAATACGCAAATTTTGCGCTAAAGCGAGAAAATAAAAATTGTTGGGGGAAAAAACATTGTCCATGCCATTAGCTACAGACGTTGTTGTTGTTGTTGTTGTTCGTTCTCGTTGTTATTGTTTGTTTAGTTGTTGCTGTAGTTGTAGTTGTTGTCATGAAAGGCGACTGCGCGGCGTCGTCTGTTTTTACTTGCTTTTCGGGTTGTTTTTTCTTTTTATTTTTTTTAGCTGCGTTTGATATGCAAATTTTGTGCTTTTAGAAAGAGACACAGAATTATCGTATCTGACTCTAGTTGTTGTTGTTGTTGTTGTTGCTGATGTTGTGGGAGCTATAGAGCAGGGGCAACATATGGAAATTAGATGTATATGCATTCGAGGACAAACAAAAAAAGCCTAGGAAATTGTATATTTAGTGGTTAATAATTGCACAGCGCAGTATCATTTTCTTTGGCGGTGAATTTCGATCAAATATTTGCTATTATTCAATTAACAAATTATAGGGACACAACGTTATGATGGAAAATTAAAACGAATATGTAATCTGTTAAATTAAAACAGCTAAGTTTAAAAATAATAAAGGGTTCTTTTTATTCCGAAATTTTTAGAATGCTCTTTTTAGACGAAAATATTTGTAGACATTATATATTTTCCTAAAAACTTTACTTAAATATTTCCCTTGTAAAAGGATCTAAATTTAAAGATATTTACTAGAAAATCCACTGAAGTGACTACACTTTCAAGTAAAGAAACAAACTAACTTGAACTTTCTAATAAAATTAAAAATCCGCCTTAAATAAAGTTATATATCTCTAAAACACAGTGTTGAGTCTTTCTTAGATTTGCAAAAACGAATAAATTCAGGATCTCTCCATTAGACCTACCTGTCCGAACTTTTGGCAAAACGCAAGGTTTTTTTTCGGCAAAATCTGTTCACGCCGCACGGGGCGTATGCGCAATATTTGCGTAAGATCTGAGGTAAATCAGGCAGCGTTCGTTCTGTTGCCACTTACGCGACAACGCCTTGACATGCCCACACGTCCGGCGACAACAACACCCAACAACTTTGCAACATGCCACAACACTTTTGG
This sequence comes from Drosophila ogumai, assembly GCA_018904815.1. Lineage (NCBI taxonomy): Eukaryota > Metazoa > Arthropoda > Insecta > Diptera > Drosophilidae > Drosophila > Drosophila ogumai. The sequence goes on along the minus strand of JAEIIJ010017496.1, from coordinate 32,428 downwards.
AATTTTTAGCTGATGTAGCGGCGTGTGAGAATTCCACAGGTGAGATTGTGGGTCCAAGACCAGGCCAGGTTCAGGTCCAGTAGAGAAGCCTTCCTTTTTAATAAGGGAGCCAAAATTTATAATGTGGCACGCAATTAATTCACTGCCAGAAAGCAGCTGCCAAGCGAAGGCGCAAAAATTATCACACCATTCAAATGACGCTCACGAATGTTACCCTTTGGGTGGGGGGAGGGCCGTGGATTGAATGGCCACCAGGAGCCAACAGCCAACTTGCAACATGCAACTGGCAAGAGTCGACACATTTTGTTTGTGCCAAACCGTTCCGTTCTCTTTGGCGGCAAACATTTAACAAGCATCGACTGTCCGTTGGGCCAAGGATGCCACCTAGAAAGCTCACGCTAGGCGTCCAATTGGCTAGAGCCGCCGATCATGGTCATGCCACATGGCCACATTGGCGGCCACATGGTGCCACCAACTGGACAATGGTCACTGATCGCTGGCCGGTGGTCCTTTGTCTCTCTCCCGGCAGCCTCCTCCTCCTCTCCTCCTCTGCCTGTCAGTGCTAATTTGTTGCTGCTCGTGCAGCCAGTCGGCAGCAGCAGCAGCAACAGTACTAAAAATATAGCCATAAATGTTGATCGGCCAGGCAGGACAACAAGTTCCAACCGATGAGGGAGGGAGAGAAATCTGCATGTCCTTAATGCCGGCAACGTGCGAGTTTTACAAATTACGAAACGAGCAAAACGGCAAGCAAACTGGCATTCGTCGTGGTACATATATGTCGACTCTTTTTCCCACGTCTCATTAAAATTGCAGTTAAAATGCAAGATGCTCTGCCTCCGTTCTTTTACTTTCTATCATCGTCATCGAGTCAGCGAGCCAGACGCGAACGAAGACGACGTCCCATCGTCATTATTGTCAACTCCCAACGAGTTGCCAATCGTCGTCTGTCCCCGGCTATCTTTCTGCCTGCCGTTTCTAGATTGATGTCTCTGCAGTCAGACAGTCAGTCTGTCAGTCCATCGGTCCGTTGGACCATCAATTCCGTCCGTCCCCGCAGAATCAGAGAAGAGCAATCATCAGGAAGGAGATCGGAGGAGTGGGCAGAAGCCGGAGCTTGGCACAGTTTGCGCACTTTGGCATTTCATTTTTCCCTGGAACCGCAGTTACTTTTTTTTTTTTTGGGAGGGGTGGACTCTGTTTGTATTCCCAAGAGTCATAGGGAACACAGATTTTTATGCTAGTGAGTACAAAGCTTAGGGATCTAGGGAAGCTGGGTTACAAAGTTAAGAGCCTTTAAATTATTTTACAAATATTCAACAGAAGCCTATTTCAAAGTGTCTACAGTACTCCTACCCTCCTACTTCGAAGAGCAAAACTGAAAGATATTTTTCCTAAGCGCTAAGAAATAAATAAAAAAGGGATTCAATAAATTTAATAATAATATTCTCCATATAAATTTAAATAAAATATTTAGCAAGGAATTACCTCTTGGTACATTTACAATGTTGCAATCATTTATGTCAAGCTGAAAGCCAGTAGATATATTTTGTGAGAGTCTATAAATTATAAAATGTCTCTGACTAATCGATGACATTATTTTATATATTTTTGAGTATATTCCTCTTCAATTAATTTCCCAAGAAATATTCTGGGAATAACCCTGCTCTCAAAGCACTAACTACTTCTGAACTATCAAGTACTCCCTCGGTTCTAAGGTTCGTTGTAATTGTGCAATTCTTTTGTTTGATTTGGCCGCTTAGCTGCGTTGTGGCTTTTAGCTTTCAGCTGCCCACGACCTGCTTGATTGTTTAGCTGTTATTGTTGTTATTGGACTTTAATATACATTTGATTCTTGTTATATACAATATATAGCAAATAATACTGAGAACGAGTGTGTGCCTTAATTAAAAAAAAAAAAAAAGAACGTGGCCCGCTGCTCGTAGGAGTTAATTAGACTGCGGAGGTGTACGGACCCAGTTCCGAGAGCGATCCGTCGATCCGGCGCGTCGTCGTTCGCTTTCAAGTCAAGCCCCGGCTATTAGTCGCTCAATATTACGCGTTTGCCCGACAACATTGTTTTTATTTTTTCCTCCAGCTCCGCTCAGCCAGCTCCCCGTGTTCTGTGATCTTGAGTTATCGACGGGATCGGGGGCTGCTGCTGCTGCTGCTGCTGCTGCTGTTCACACGCTGCTCATCAACAATTGCTGTCACGAATTTTCCACTCGGCGCTTTTTGCGCGCGCTACTTGTTTGTATTTTAAAATTTATTTATTTGTGCAGCCTCCACACACACACACATGATGGGTACTGGGGATCCTCCTGGCTGGAGTGCCTTGGAGTGGAGTGGATCCACATGGAGTGTGTGCGCTCCTCCTGGAGCGCACTGAAGAATGCATTTGATCAGATAATGTAATTCGCATTTTAAATTGAGGCGCATTCCCAGTTATACTTCTTCTCACATGCATTTACCTCGGCATCCTTCTGTCCTCCGTGGAGCGGAGGAGTACGACTTTAACTGCGACTGCGACTGAACCGGGCTCTGGCTCTGGTCGGAAGGAGACCCACTGTCCGCCAGCATTGCGGGCGTTGCATTATTACGCACAAGTAAATCATCGACGACGTCGTCGTCGTCCCTGTCCCAGCGTCGGGTCCAACGGCTTGTTAAGTAATTTAGTTGGCCCTTTTTTTGTTGCTCAACTCTGGCTTTTTCTTTTTTTTTTTTATTGCTTTTGGCGTATTTGTTTAAACTTTAAAGAGCTCCTCTGTGAGCTGAATTAGTTATTGTTTCTATAAATGCAATAAATTGGCATTCAATTAGGCAAAAGGTGTTTAGATCCTTGAGCAAGAAGGAGATGTTTTGTCAGGAGGAAGAAGTGGTATTCAATAAAAGATAATTCCATTATTAAATGTTTGTTTAATTTTAATTTTCTGGAACTATATATTCTTTATCCAAGAATAAATACAAGGCTTGAAGATAAAAAGGAATCTATAAACAGTCAGCTTTAATCTTTCGGTAATATTTCTTTTTTAAATATTCATAGGTGAATTTTTTCAAGTGAATTTTTATATTTCATACTTTTTGATTTATTTTATATTTGAAGTTTTATTTAAATAGTTAATAAAAAATATAAATCCTTACAGTTTTTCCTTCATTTTCAAAGCAATTGCAACTTTGTTGCCTTTTTGGCTACTTGGCATCGCATTTCCATCCAATCAGGCATTAGCATATCGGCCAAAAGATCTATAACTAAAACCCGTCGAGCTGCGGCTGACAGTTGCCTCCGCCCCGCCAAGATCGGATCGCTCCGATGGACGGACTGGGATCATATGGGATCCATCATATGAGATGAAGGCTCGTCCTGCTTTCTAACGATTGCATTTTTGATATTTGTGACACGCAGATTTTCCATCAGTGTCAACAAGGCATTGTTTGGCGAACGTCAACGTGGTTGGTCCTCCATCGGAGCCCGGCTCCGGGCTCGCTCAGACTGACTCAACTGACAGGCTCGATCGACCGTCCGATCGTCGTCGATTTTCGATTTTTCAACATCTCAGACCAAAGTCGGGCCAATGCAAAACCGAATGCAGCGCGTACATTTGCATAGACACAAAATTATATGAGACCGAGACCCCAAGACCGACCGAAAACGCAGCTTCCTGGTCTTTTTTGTGTGATTTTGTTTGTTTTTTGTCGATGAAATTTATGTACCCACACAATGGGGTAACAAAACAGTTGAGACCGTAGCCGTCTCCGTCCTCGTTGGGGTCCCAGTTGGAGCCGAAGACGGAGTCGCTGCTTGTGGTGTTGGCCTAAACACCATTCTAGCGGTTCGTTTAGCTTGTTTATTGGCATGAAAATCTATCAAAAATGCATCATGCATTTTATATTTATTATACGTAAATACAAAAATAATGTGCTTGACATTTGACCCGGCCCAAACGACAACGTTATGGCCATGCCACATGTTGCCAGTTAGCTAGCTGCTAGCCTGTTGCCTGTTGTTAGTTGCCTTTTAGCCTGTTAGCCGGGCTTTTGGCCGCCTGCTAGTCTCGCCGCGACTGATTATGAAACGGCTTTGTCGGTATCGGGAGGGATATTTGGTTATTGTCTTCGATTTTGCATTCTAACACAAATCATGGCCGGCCAGCAGCAATATCCCAACACTCGCCACTTAAATGCTCGTTTATAATGTTGTTAAAATACAATAAATAGCCAGGACTCGCAGCAGGCGGTTTCCCCAGCTCGCTGTCTCTCTCTCCCAGGCTCTCCCATGCTGATTTATGAAATGTGGCCGCCGCTGTGGCGGCCCACAAAACGCAGGCCCAACCACAACCACGGATCCAAAGCAAAGCGAACCCCCAACCCCAATAGGCCAAGTCTGACTCTGGCTAGGTCCCCCGGCCAGGCCGGCGACTCTAACTGGGCCCAGAGTCGGCAGGGGTGATTGTGATTGTGTGATTGCAGCAGCCGGTGATTGAGTTGTCGGCATGCTGGGCTACTGTTTGCAGTTTGGAGAACTGAGAATGGTTTATCTTTTGCTTTGGAATCGCAGCTGTTGGGAAAGTCGGGCTTTATTCTAAGTTCGGCGCTATCGGGGGTCTTAGGGGGTCAATCTCTAAGCTCGTTTTTGACTGAAAGTTACGCAGTTAATGCGAAGGAGTAGCATTTACAGTAGTTAATTTCTTAATTGAATTTTTGTATAGAATTTGATTAGTTTGGGATCAATTAATGTCTTGTTAATTCAGTCAGTTCATCATTTGATTCTATGAATAATTTCCTTCTTATAACATTTAGTGGAGAATTAAGTAGGAAATAGCTTAGGAATTAATTCCATTGTCTCTCTGAACCTTATTTATTTTAAAATTATTTGCATAATAACTAAACCCTCTTAATGTCCCTAGGTTTTCATTATAAGTCACTCAGTCTTTAATCTATTTTATAATCAAATTTTAAGGCTCAAAAAACCGCTTTAAATCCACAAATAATACAATTTAAATTTACTTTCTAAGTCTAGTTTAATATTTAATTCCACACACTTACCCATTTAATATGTCTTATTAATTTAAAACGGATCTTCCAAGTCGGTTTCCCACCAAGGCTGCTTCCCAGCAGTTCTTATGTATTCAAGTCACCATCTTTCAGTGTTCTCTTATTAATTTTCTTCACACACTTTTCCCAGTTCTTGGCGATTGATCACACTTTTCATCACGTCTTTCAATCACTGAGGCAAAAGCTAAATCGCTCCTCGATCGTCGTGCAGGTCACGCAGTTGCTCACAGACTGAAACCGTGTCTCCGGCTGTTGCAACTCTTGAGTGGCGCTGGAGAAACCCGAGAAGAAACCAGTTTGGAGGAGACTTAAGAGCACGACCCGGCACTGGGAACGACGAGTGCGAGGGAGAAGCTGAACGCACAGCCTATCCACTCGCACTTATTGTTGGAAACTCTTTAAAGTTCTCTTAAGCCCGACTCTGGCTCTCTCTCGGGGCTTTTCATTAGGCACTTATATTTTATATAGTCGTTCATATATAGCCACGATCTGTGGGCGGGACTTGCAGCGGGTCGCTCGTGTGCGTATTAGATTTTATAGACTCGCTCGCGACTCGCGGCTGGCTCACCAATTCCATTTTGGGCCTGGCCTTATATACCTGGGCTGCGTGGGGACATTGGACAAATGGGCAAACAAATGAGTGGTTCCAGGCCGCTCGGTCCCCTTACCCTTTCCCGGGGCGGCATGAAAATTCAATTTACACCAACCTGCTACAAAATGACGTATGTTTCGCTCTCTGGCTGTGTGTATTTATTGAAATTTATTCAATCGCAGAGATCCAAGTTATATATGTTTCTTTCGCTGCGATTTGTTGGGTGTAACCTGTTTTTGCACACACAAAAAAAATATGAAATCAGCGATTGAATATATTTTCGGTTTAAACTGTGGGCGTGGGCACGCTCCGATCTGCGATCTGCGATCCCCGATCACCCATTCGATGGATGCTTTTTGCTCAGCCGTTGTTCATTTTTGTCAGAAATGACACAATTTAATGAAATCCAAACAATTCTCGTCTTGGTGGTGTTTGACTAATGACGAAAGGTGGTGATCGGAGTGCTGAAACTGATTTTTCATTTAGTTGGAGTTGTGGTCGAGCATTGCAAAGTTTGGTCTTATTTTGAGATCTAAACTTTTGGTTATAATTAGCGGAGATATATTAACTTGGTCTGCCAACTTGGCTATAAAACGTATACGTTTGTGGCCTTTCTTTGCCATTTTAAGAAACGAAACAAAAAATATGGTTTATGTTGGTAAATTTTTAAGTAGTTTAATTTAATTTTGATAACTTTTACACCTATTTGAAATAGCAAACTGAGATTTAGCCTAAGAAATCTAAAATTTCTTTTTAGTTTAAGTATTTTCTCTCTTTTAAAAATCTTTTCATAATTTCATATTTCTTAGATTATGCATCCTTATATATACAACTTTTAAGTTTATCAATCTTTAAACCTTATTAAAACCTCGCTTATTTAATTACCTTATTTAAAAAGATATACAATTCGATTCCCATCTAAAAATTGACAAGAATTGGGTCTGCATTTCAAAATCTAATCGCTGTCAATAGCTCCAGATTGTATGACCCGTTTAGGGTTCCCCTACGCCATAACTAAAACCAGCTAAACATCGAACTCGCCTGGGCACCCACATTGGGATACGATATCCGCAATCCGTAGAGCTCCCTCTCCCTTCGATTAACCAGCTTAACATACGCCAAGCTGAGCTGAGCTCCTGTATTCGTATAATTGCAATTTCCATTCAACTGTTTGTTCGCCGCGAGTTTGTGTCCAACTCCGTTTCATTTGTTTGGCCAGTTGCTGCGGTTGTTAGTGCCCATCATAAATTGCAAGAATTAGGTGGAGGTGGGGAGCTTGAGCCGCCCCTCCAGGGGATCAGGATAAGCACGTTGCGGTGGGAGCAGTGGGAGTGGGCAGGCTAATCGGTGGCGTTTCATCTGTGAACTGCTGTCCTGTTGCGGCTTGTTCGCCTGTCGGCACACGCATAATTAGGCTTGAGGACAATCGCTATGCCAAGTGCACTGGGAAAAATATTCGGTAGGAATATTTTGCTATAAAGTTCAATGATTTTCCTTAAATTTGTATCTTGTTCATATGTAAATTGGTCATGGAAAGGCAGTTTTAATTGAAAAAACTAGTCTTGAATAATATCTTTTAACAAATTTAAATTATATTTCAATGGAACATTTGCTTAAACAACTGATCTTAATGTATAACAAATCGTTAAACGTTACCCAAGTACAGACATTTCAATTATTTTAATGATTTATTTACTTACTACCCATTTTCGTGACGTGCAAATGCAACAGCAGGTTTAGGCCAAATAATTGCCAACTGAAAACAATAAGCTCGTTCTTTTCGTGGCTGTACTCCCTGGGCCAATCGTGGCATCTTAATGCGGCCCTGACATTTAAATAGATGCTAATTCCCATCATAACTGACTGAACTAATGAATTTGAACTCTACTGGCGATCCGATTGGGGCCAACCTCACGACACTGCTCCCAACTTCCTGCTGGCCGCTTTCTTTGCGCGTGAATCCGTGTAACCGCACAGCACACAAAACTGTGATTTGCCCAAAAACAGAAAGCCGGCCAGAAAGCTTTGCGGATATAAACGCTTTAAAACTCCATATTGTGGCCTGCCTGGCCCGGATGCGACGACAACGACAATTGTGAAGACCAAATGGCCAAACTCGACTCCAGCCGGCAAATGTCTACGCAGCGTTGTCGCTTCTCCTTCTTTTGTTGCCGCTTCTGTTGCTGTTGTTGCTGTTGTTGCTGATGATGTGGTTGTTGTTTCGCTTGTTGCCGCTTCGTGTCAACTGACTTGGGCCATAGCCTCAGCTCCAGAGTCAGTTCCAGCCCCGGCTACGAGCTACGAGCCACAGCTTTCGGCTTTTGTTTTCACAAGCCGCCCCATTTTGCTTAGCCAGCCATCCCATAACATTCGCCCCAACGTTTCCTGTTCAGAATGTTGCCCGCTGTCCTGTCCTGTCCTGTCCCCTTGGTTGTGATTGTGACTGTGACTGTGTGATTCCTCCTACAAAATTTAGGGGGACAGTGGTTCGGGAAAAGGGTTTTTGAGATATCTAAAGGCTACATTTATTAATTCAATACATTTTAAAGCTAAGCAACTTTTTTATTCGTGATTTCATATTCAGAAAAATGGTTAAAACAAATTAAAAAGGTTCTTAAAATGTGTTTAACGGAGTTTATAATCTTAACATTGATATGTTTAGATGTCAACTTTGATACCCCAGAAAGGACTTTAAAAAACTTACATGAACTCCCGTTTTGGGATTAAAATACTTCAATAACTACTAAATAATATAAAATATCTTTATTTTTTTAAGTAATAAGTGATAAAGCTAAATCCAATGTGTAATGTCTACATAGTTTCATTATTTCTCTATGGAAAAACATTTCCTTGCCAAAGCCGAACAAAAATTAATGAAAACATAATGAAAATTGTAAAACCTTTAAAAAATCTTGGTTGATTTCTCTTTTTATTTCTTAAATTTCTTTACTAAAAATTCAATTCAATATAAAAACCCAGAAAACCCCCAAATCGAACCTAAGTTCCATGCATAACTCTCAACCCCTTTCGCTCCACTGTTATCCTTTTCGGCCCGTTCCCTGGGCAATTGTGCGTTAGATTTAAGTGCTTTCGTTTGCCAGGCTTAATTTGCATTTTTATTTTTATGTTTTCATTGAAAGCGCCAGCATCAATGGGGCCCGCTGCTGGCTGCTCGTTCGCTGGAGCACATTTGGCTATTCCTTTGTTTTCGGCTTAAAGTTATCAGTGTCGGTAGATGTACACGGCATCAACGGTAGCAGCAGCAGCAACAGTAGCTGCAACAACAGAGAACAACATGCAAAATGCAAATGTTTATTGGCCAAATGCTGAACGATCTCAGCCGGCTAAACTGAGAATGGGCTAACACTGTTTGGGGGCCCCTTCGATGCTGCTGCTGATGCTGCTGCTGCTCCATACTGCCGGCTGTTGCCTCTTTCGGGCCTTGCAGCGGGTGCTGACTGCCACAAAGTTGTCGCCTTTTGTTGTGGCAGCAACCATTTTGGTAAGAACAACTAATCAATTGGCAAATGTGCCATCCGTCAATCAATTGAAGTCTGTCCAGCTCGGCGCGGCGCGGCGGTGGTGTAGGTCACACGACACCACACGAGTTGCTGCTGGCAGCTTGCTGCAGAATTGACTCGCATTCACTTTTGGGGCAAATAAAATGCCACCTTGGTTGTGAATGTCAGTTGGCCAATTTGAAAATTCATTCATTCAATGTGTGCTCTCTGTGACGACTGGCTGACTGGGCTGACTGACTGCCTGACTATTGCCAACATTTATTATTAGCCTTTCCCAAACTGCCTATTTTTGGAGCTACCGATGGCCACACAGCAGTAACTGCAGCAACTCCAGTGGCAGTAGCTTTAGCAGCAACAACAACATGCCGCACATATCACAGCAAGACAAATTTCTATATAATTGCATTTGTCGCAGGCTCAGCAAAACCTCGAAACTGCGAACCCAGATCGGCCGTCGGACAATGCCAGGCATTATTTTTATATAAATTGCATGCCATTGGCCCGGCCCGGTGGCATTCCATCCGGCCAATTGAAAGCCAAGAGCCGGGGCTGGGTTCGCTACTCGCTTCTCGCTCCGATTGTTTTTGCGTTTGCTTTTAGCCGGGCTCAAACTCTAATTGTCATTTAATGAGACACGCTCGGCATTTGCGCACGACACACGACTATCAATTTGGCAAAGTTGTGTGCAGTGCCATCGGTATTGGAATCGGAATCGGAATCGAAGTCACAGATGAATCTGTTCGATTTTCTGACAAACTGAACTCAACTTTTCGTCCTGCCTTGAGGAGCGTTTTTGCTGGCAATGGAAGCTTAATTCAATGTTGATGAAGCGTAAAGTGGAATGGCATTGCGTTTTAAGTTCTTTTTGATTAAGCATCTTATAAGAGACGTTATGGCATATATATTTACCACATTTGTATTTTGATTCTACATTTCTTGGCAGGGAAAATGTAAACAAAATGATGGGGGCCTTATTGTGTCATTTAAATAGTGCCAAAATATAAATACTTGAGCTCATTAGCATAAATATATATGCACTTACATTAGCTCTCAAAATGAAATGATTCTCAGACAAGAAATTAGCTTAGGTCTTTAGAATTTATCGAAAAATTTATATATATTTTAATCAAGTCAAATTTAACCACTTTAACATAATTAATTTACTTTTTGAACTACTTTAGACCCTTAAATAATGCAATGTATTTAAAGATTATTAATATTTCTTGGCAGCGAAATAGGCAATACCTTAACATATATTTCTTTGCCATTATTAAATTCTCGATGAATTATGATGAACTATTTTAGCCTATATAATCCACTTGATTAGACCTAATTAATTAGAGACACATCCTAAATATTATTCATTGGCATTTAATGCTTATTATAATATCCCCAAAAATAAATGTTTATTAAAGCAAATTCGTATTGCTGGTCTTAAATACCTTTAAATAATTAAATCGGCATCTAAAATATGTTCCTATTATAATTTCTTGGCACCAAAAAGGTCATTTTACTATAATAAATTTCTTTCGCAAAGAAAACAACAAATATAAACGCTCTTTAAATAACAAATAAATAGATTCTCTAGGCACCAAGAAAAACGTCTCTATATTAACTAAGACGCATATTATCCACTTAAATAATTGAATCAACCCCTAGAGATTGATGTCGTGGAAAAATTCTGCCAGCGAGTAAATGTTGGGCTCGCTGCCAGCTGGATTCCAAGAGCCTCCGTGGCGCAATCGGTTAGCGCGTTCGGCTGTTAACCGAAAGGTTGGTGGTTCGAGTCCACCCGGGGGCGTACTAATATTTTTTCTTTTTTTAATTACTATTTCTTTTTAAATTTTCTTTTGTTAATAAGTAAAAAACCGAAATAGCTTCCTTAATGTTTTTTAATAATAAAACTCATATTTATTAGTTTTTGTGTTGCGAATTTTAATGGTAAAATTAACAAAGTGAAATCGCAAATCGCTTTGGGAGGTCTCGAAGCTCGTAAAGAATTGATTAGATAAGTCGGAAGAATATAATTTGATTTTTTATAGGAAGATACAAATGATTTATAGGCTCGGGAAGGCAGGCAAGCAGGCCTCAGCTCACTATATAGGGGCTTGGCTGTAACCTTTACATGAGCAGCTCCACTTTCAGCCGGCTTCGGCTTCAGCTGCAGCTACAGCTTCTGTTTTTTATGAAGCCTCGAGAGCGTAACAACAGTTGCACATGCTGGTGTTGCCTAGTATATCATGGCTACTTGGAGACAGTTTGTCGTCGCTGGCTTTGCTAATTAAAATGTCTTGGTGCTGTCACTCAAAAGGCAGTTGCCTGGCCAGTGGATCAGGCAGACGACGACGACGGACGGCGGCGACGATGACGACGCCCATTTTGGTCACCGGCAACAATGCGATTTTGCCTTTCGCGTTGCTGCTGCGGCTGCGGCTGCTACAATTTCATTGGAAGTCTGCAGCTGCAGTTGCAGTTGGTGTTTGCAGCGGGGGCACGCGGCGTATGCGCAATGCAATTTGCGATCTCCCTCGCACAAAATGGCGATCGCATTGTTACAGTTTGCAATTATTTTGATTTATTTTTTGTGCTGTCGCGTCTGCCCGGCTCCCTGGCACTAATCAAAATTAAAATGACGCGATCGATACACCAGACATGGCAATGCGGTTCGAGGATGATGGGTCCCCCTTCCCGCCGGAGAGCCAGAAATCAATATTCTAAATTCTTTAACGCGTGTGCACATTTAAGGCAACGCCAGCTCATTGAGATGCGTGCCGGCGAACAGCCTGGCCAGCACTTATACGCAATTTCGCGCCATATTTGGTCCAAACATATTGGTTGTTTTTTTTTTTTCGTTCTCGCTGCACACTTGGCTGGCATATAGAACAGGCCTGAGAGCAGCAGGCCAGGCCTTGGAGCAGGATTGAGATCCCTCAAACTCGCATTCTACCTCCCCCCATCCAGGCGCAATCATCTTAAACCTGGCTTAGCCATAAGATCCGCCAGACTGTTTGGCTGCAGCACCAATAATCGAATGTGTTTCTTGGTTACTTGCAGGATGAACGATCGCCGACCTCGTCGGGCAACGAGTCGGATGATTCCTCGGATGTGGAGATGCCGGGAGAGGGCTCAGAGGCGACTGCCTCAAAGCTGCCAGCTAGCAAAGCCGAGGCCACAGCGGTCCCAGCGCCAGCCGCCACAGCCACGGCAGCCACATCTGCGACGGGAGCCTCGTCTTCGGGCTCCAAGCCGATGCCAGCATTGAACTATCAGACTGAGAACGGACCCTCGACGTCCACAGCGGCTGCGACAGCGGGTGGATCAGCGGCGGACAGCGGCAAGTACGTCTACCCGGCCGCCTCCTTTGCCAACATACCGCAGAAGATGCTGAGGCAACTGATACAGACGGGACATTTGCAGCTGCACGCCGAGGAGGGTGAGTGTACCACATAAATATCTCTAGCTATGATTACTATATACTATATATTCCCAGATGGCAACCAGTATGTAACCATACCCCTAAGCTCCACAGCAGCCAACCTGATCAAAAGCAATAAGCTATCGGTGGCTAATAGCGGAGCATCAGGATCAGGATCATCAACAGCTACAGGAACCGCTGCCAAGTCAGAACCAAGTGCCGAGAAACCCCTGACCATCAAACAGGAATACGATTAGCACCCCACCAGCCACGTCCACTGCTTATCCAATACTGAGAACTGCGTTTATCCACACACTTGCCCCCACACACACTCAATCTGAAAGATCAGCAGGAGATGACCCACACACACACACTCTCTTAAAGTCTATCCAAAGTTTTGTGTCATCATCCATCTAAAGATGATGGTGACGATCGCCTGCTAAGTCTAAGTCATACTATATCTACTATATATCGTATACATACTATTTTTTATACCTATACAACAAGAAGATAAAAGTGAAGAATGAAATGAAACCCTGATCGCGATGCCAGCGGCATATCTACGTACGTAAGTTTTAAAAGTTTTGCAAGTTATAAATCATGAAAGCATTAAACTGATGTATCGATCGATGATTGAATGAGAAATGGAAACAAGGATGATGATATGGATGTTCCTAAACCGCAGAGATCATGTTGCTTTGTTACTAGTTTATATCGTTTTATTATAAAAAAAAAATACTGAAAATACATATAAATCACTTTTTTTGCATAAAAAGAAAGAAGAAATATTCTGGTTTTAATTATTTTCTGCAGATTAAAGTTAAGTTTCCCATAAATTGCACCCGGCTCCCTACTCTTGGTAACTTAAGTCGGAAAATTTATTGTTTAATCAAGTGAAATGGCACTCGGGGGCAAAGGGCAACGCCCCCACACCAGTAATTATGTACAGCCACATATACTGCGGCATATCGAGTATATATATCGTAGAGTATATAGTGAGTATCTATGAGAGTGCTTGGATTAAGCACACTCACAGAACGAGCGACGGACAAATGCCTTTTGGTATTTAGCCGCTTGATGGATGTGTCCGTGGTGGGTATTGTGCTATTGATTGATTGACGACATAATCTTATTGACACTTAACCTAATTAAACGTCGCTCATTACTTGCCGCCGGCACAGGTAGGTGTCCCAGTGGCTCTTGCTGCTCGCCGTCTAGCACCTGTTACCGCTTATGGCCCTCGATTGGGGCTAAGGAGGCCCTCGTCTTACCCATTGATCTTTTCCTGAACGGCGGAGGAACGACGGACGACGAGTGCTTCCGCTTCAGCGAAGGCACTTTGCATGCAGGAGACCCACAAAAGGCCACAAAAGGCGCAACGTGTGGCACATACTAATGGTGGCCACTTACCAAATGCCGCACAATGGACTATGGACTTTCTTTATGAAATGAAATCGGGAGTTTTGATCGAAAGAAGAATTGTTTAAATCGAATATATGATATTTTACTTATGTTTATTTTTTAAAAATAACAAAAGCTTAGATCAATCTGCTTAAAACTTATTTTCAACTTTAAGAACCTTTTACTATATGTTAAAATTACATTTCATTAAAGAATAGTTGCCAGATTTTATTAGAAACTTTTAGAAAACCTCTCCACTGTGCGGTGGACGACCTGTGCGGTGGATTGGCACGCGCCGCGGTTTCCGTGGGCTTCGTCTTTGGCCATGGTCTTCAGCCGGAAGCCGTTCGTTGTTTGGGCCATGTGGGCTTTTATGGACAAGTGTTGACAGTGGAGACAGAAATCAAAGGCTGAAGCCATTCATCCCATCCACTCATCCATCTCGCTCTGCGGTTGGCCCGGTCAAAGTTGAGTGGGTCACTAAACTTGGCGGTGGCGGTGTTTGCGAATGGAACCGCAATTAGCGTTTATTATGGCCTGGTCGCGTTGCCCAGCACGAGTTGATTGACATTGCTGTGGGCTAGTCCTGGCCCCATGGAGTCCATGTGAGTTGGAATGTCTCTCTGTCTCTCCGTCTGTCTGTCTGTATGTTTGTCCTGGCTAGCCGCTTCGTTATTAACCGCACCCACACGAAGCTCATGTGAATATTGATCCTGTTCCGTTCACCTGTCCTGTCCTGGCCAGACCGACGATTATTAATAATGGTCACGCGCGCGGAAAAACTTTGCATTGCGATTTCTCCTTCAGTCGAGTCAGTTGGCTGTGTCCCAGTGTCCTGGCAGGTTAGGCTCTGTCCGCCGTTTGGAAAATTCCAGGAAAATCAATACTAATGAGCCATTAAACGTGGCCTCAGCTGCAGTCGGCCGAAGTCTAATGAGCTGAGCGTCAGCGGCGGAAATTGAATGTTGAGTCTAACCAAGCGGCTGCAGCAGGAAATCACATCAGCATCGGCAACTCGGCATCGTTTTTATCATCTCCCTTCGCCGACGGAAAAGGCAAAGGCAAAGGTAAAGGTAACGCCCAAAACGGAAGTCTTAGGCGTAATGCCTTGCGCCTGAGCGGTTTGCATAGCATGGGCTGCTCCAGTTCCAAGTCCACAGCCACCGTAGACGATATCAAAACCAAGCCCGTTTCAGCCAAGTCAACTAAGATGGCCGGCCACAAGGAGTACCGTGAGTTGGGGAGCTATAACTATAAAATTTTAAAGCTTGTTAGATTTATTTTCCAGCTGCCTCGGAGGCCTTTACCATACCCTTGGATAATGAGAACGAGAACCCAGAGGTGCCTCTTAATGAGACTCTGCGACAGCCGCCGAAGAGGATCCAGCAGATGATGCAAGAGGCGGCCAGCTCGGAGCCACCCACCCTCGAGGAGCTGGAGGATAAGCAGCAGAAGGCTGAGCAGCGGCGCCAGGAGCTGATGCAGCAGAAGCTGGAGACCATACAGAAGAATGCCCAGATGCTGATGCGGGGTCATGATTCAGAAGCTGCAACTGAAACTGAAAATGGAGATGGTGAACCACCCAAAGAAAACCCCGAGGAGTAACTTGTTCTTTTTCATTCACATTTTTATTGTTAGCTTTAAATTATATATATGTATTACTATATATCGTAGTATATTTCCAAACAATTAGATTGTATGCAATTAAATCTGCTCTCACCATCAAAATGCTGTCCTGTTCTGCTCTGCTTTGTAATCCTATATATACATATAGGATATATATACGTCAAACCCTTTTCGCTGGTAGTCAAAAACGTGATCTATTTGGTAATCGATTCGAGTGTGATCGGCCCTGGCCGAGATTAAATATGTATTTCTAAAGGCTATATGTAGGTATTTCGGGCTCTTTTCTTCTGCTTTTGTTCGGTTTAGTCGGATATATATGTATATTGTTTGCCGTACTATATATGCTTCATTAGGATGTGTGTGCGTGGTTGGTTGGTTGGTTGTAAATCATGTCTTTTGGGTTTGCTGGTTGTTGGTTTTACTTTCTCGTATTAAACGTAAACGTCGTATTCATACATATATATATAGTAAGTGTACTTGTATATATCGTATCGTTAGGTATAAATATGCGTATTGTGTCACAGACACTACAAATGTCGCTTTGATTTCGGCTTGATTCGCGTCTAATTCAATTCAATTTGTTAATCCTTCAATTTAGTTAGTTACCTACACACACTCATTAAAAAGGTTCCTCTTCCTCCGCTCCCATTGCCTCCGCATCGAATATTTATATCGTAGTACCTGGATGTCTCGTTTGCTTACACTGTATGTATTTCTTTAAGTTACTCTCTCATATGCTTTAAATATGCTTGCGGTTCGTTATTACGTTATTTTAGTTACGTTACTTTATTTGGAATTGGTGCACTTCGGAGAAGCATTTTTGGTTTAATATAACTATGAGTTGTGGTTCGATTCGAGGGTCCTTTGAATATCCAAGGGAGAGATGGTCCGCCAGTCGAGGCGACGGCTTGGCCACATTCAGCACAACCGTGTGTGGGTTATCTAAATATCTAAATACCTAGTCTAGTGCCCAGTCCCGTCAGCTCCTAATCAAACTACATAGTCTAGGCAAGGACATTATAATAATGAGTTAAGTAGTAACTGCCTCTAGGGTTCCTTAACATTTGTTTAAAAAGCTAGAGAGATCTCGTATGCTTTTCTGGTCGCTACACATCTTATTATTACATGGCCCTTGGTATATCTCTTCCCTGTCCTTGTCGACCTTCTCGACTGGGCCATCTCTCCGATATGGGGACCCCGATATCTATTGCTTGTGCTACTGCTGCTGCTGTTACTTCCATATTCTCTGGGTTTCTTATTTTTTTGTCTCTAGTTCGCCTCGTCAGTTACAAAAGGTTTGTTCGTAGTTGTTGAACCATGGTGGGTTACGTTCTTAATACATACAAATTATCTTTAGTTTATACATACATATATTCAGATATATTTTAGCGGTATGTGTCTACAAACTTGTTTGTTCTTCGCACGGCTGATGCTGGCTCTGTACTTTGTTACTTTTGTTACTTGGTTTCTACGCACATGTACAAAAAACTGATTCAAACTATCAAAAACGAGCAGTACAATCACAATATTCCCCCTACGATTAATATATATATATAATATAATATAATATATACCCCCAACCGACACAACGAAAATCGGAACGAGAACAGAACGATTCCATTGGTTGGCCAAGGTGCAACCTCCTCCCGAGATCCGCTGCGCTGCGATTCGTTGCCAGCGGAACTTATTCCTCTTCCTACTTTGAACTTGTATTAAAGCTTTTTTGGTTTCGTCCGACTCCTACAACAGCCTCCTGCCTCGCCGCCAACAACTTAAGCTAACTCATTTGCCATGTGTATAATAATATATATGTATATATATATATGAATTCCAAATCGTAATCCATTATATTTGTATTAAATTCTTCTTGCATGGAGCATGTGCCTACCTAACAGTACGTAATCGCCTAACAAAATGGAATCCGTCATCGCTTCTCAGCTTCCTTTTGCTTCTCTGGGGAACATGGCCAGGTGCTGGGAGGGCTGCCCCCCTTCCGGGAATTACTTTAAATCTAAAGATACCTAAATGAGATCTTTGGCATACTTGGAAGCAGTTGGTCGAACTTCATAGATTGAACTTGGATTAGGAATGAGAACTTAACCGAGAAAGGCGGGAAGTAACCCCCTTAGATAACTATAAACTAATCTGGTTTCCCTCAAACCTTTGTTCTGGCAAATCATTGCTGGGCAACCCTCCCGGAATTGGGAATATGCGTGATCTATATTAATATATATTTCTGTGTATAAAGTCGGGGGCTAGACATCAAAAAATCAGTACTGCTTGTCAATGGGTAATCACTAAGCGTAGTTTTGGTTTACTCGCCGCCGAACTCCTCCCTAAACTCCAATCTCAAGCCCGCACAACACTTATTGCAACTACTAGTAGCTAACCGGACGCTGGCCACTTGTCGGGGGAAGTGGTGAACATATATTAAGGTCTGGGGATATATATCTAGGGGTATCTAGTTGTAGACGCCGCGCACCATGCCCTCGCGGTTGCGGGTGTGCCACTTGCAGGTGAGGATCCGGATGTAGGTCCTGCGGAAGGAGGCGTTGCACAGGGCATAGCACATGGGGTTGATCGTCGAGTTGATGTAGCACAGCGCGTAGAAGAAGTCCCACAGCTCCGTCGGTATGCAGTCGGAGCAGGTGGTCAGCGGCTTGATCAGCACCAGGATGTTGTACGGCGTCCATGTGATGATGAAACTGAGCAGGATGGCTGAGAGCGTCTTGGCCGCCTTCGACTCCTGCCGCTTCTCCTGCGATTTCTTCTTCTTCTTGGCTGCATTGCGGGCGTTCATGAGGGCATGGGCCCCAGCCGCCCCGCCCACAACGCCGCCGCCCTTGCCCAGCTGCTTGGGTATAACCTTGGCGTTGAGCAGCCTGGCATCGTGCTGGGCATGCGACATCCTTCGTCCGAGTGGCAGGCTGAACTCGGAGTCGCGCGAGGCCAATGGTCGTCGCGTGGTGGCCGGCGGCCCTGTCGCGTTGGCGTTCGGATTTCCGCCAACGGTCGATGATGGCCCATCCTCGTGTATCATCTTGATGGAGGGTGCACAGTCGCCTTGCAGGCTCAAGGATGTGGAGGCCGCTGCCGCCAACGCATTGGCCCCGTTGGCAGTGGCCGCATTGCTGGAGGCTCCGTCGGAGGGCAGCCGGATGAGTATCGTGTATACGGAATCCTGGCTCACCGACCGCGAGTTGATGCGATTGATCACGGGCAGTGTGCGTGAGTCGCGTGCCGTTGCGGCACTTCCGTTTCCGCCTCCGCCTGCTCCGCCGCCGCCATTTCCATTCGCCGCTGTGCCAATGCCGTTCGCATTGTGGTTGTTGTTGTGATTGTTGTTGATGTTGCCATTGGAATTGGTGGCCATCGCACCCGGATTCACAATCGCCATTGCATTCGAATTCACATTCCCAGTGGCCGCACTCGCACTCGCATTCACATTCATTTCCTGCAGCTGCGAGATGGAGGCGAGCGGTGGGCGTTGCAGCGGCGTGGGCGAGACATCCGACAAGAGAATGCTGGGCGGTCGTACGCCGCTAACGCTGCCGCCCATCGAGTAGTTGTCCCGCATCACGTTCATCGAGGTGCATCTGCGTGGGAGAGGGGCGAGAAGGAAGCGAGAAACAGAAAGGATGTGGTTGGTATCGCATTTTAACACGCACACATATACACTTGCACAGAGCAACAGAGATACATATATACATATATACAGAGTCTGAGATACAGAGATGCAGAGGCAGGCACACGCAGATATATTAGAGTGGACCACTCTGACACTGACAGGCAACGTAACGAAAGCTGACAACAAAAACAACGGCCCGGGGCCGAACTCAGGATGCAACTGCTCGTCTAACTGGCACACAAAGATGCACAGCGAGAAAAAGGTCCTTACACAAAATATTTACTATATCTTAGATATATTTTTAACTATCCTTTGAGTCTTAAAAAGGCTTTCTTCTTCTATTAGTATTAGTTTTTTATGACTTTACTCCTTTTAAAAATTGTACTGAAATATTTTACTGATTTTTTCCAGTGCCTAAGGCTTATACACACACACACACACTGTTAAATGCGGTTGCGGTGACACTTATGCCTGCGAAGTGCGTTTTGGAATGGAAACAAGTGGCCGGAAATCGCAACTCAAATCGATTACCCAGTCGAATGCCAGTGGCACACATAAATTGAAACAAGTCCAGCGGTCAAACAGTGTCACCCAATCCCCAGATATATCTTTGAAATGCATTTTATTTAGGCGAAAATAGCTATATTTTCCTCATTAGCATGCAAATTAGTATGCGGTTTCATTTGTAGATTCATCTGAAGCCCAATTTACGCTGATTCCTTTTAATTGTGTTTTAGCCTCAAACTGCATTTTTGGTAATTTATTCTAAAAGCCATTAATTTTAAACTACATTTCTGTTGATTATTCCCCTGTGATATATGACAAAATGTGCATATTAAAGCTTTTTTTTAATATTTCAGTTCATAAACGTGCCTCTTCCTTTAAGCATTTATTTTTTAATAATAAAGCTCAACTGTCGAAAGTATTTCATAGAAAACAGTGTTAAAATGAAAGCAAACTTACTGTTATGGTTTCACTAACAAAAAAAGCATGTAAACTACTATTTTTCATTGTAAACAACAACTTTTTAACTAAAAAGAAAAACTATGAAACTTTATATTTAGACTATGAACATTTTTTCACACTAAATGACTGTTTAGTTGTTCATATTTCGCTGTAAATAGCCTTTCCAAACCCTTAATGGCTTATAAACTTTTCATTTTGGTTTGCAAAAAAAAACCCTATTGAAACTTTGCACAAACCCATCATTAGCTTTTTTGCCCTGTTGATTTTAGCTTAAAAT
The DNA here is from genome assembly GCA_018904815.1 of Drosophila ogumai. Classification (NCBI taxonomy): domain Eukaryota; kingdom Metazoa; phylum Arthropoda; class Insecta; order Diptera; family Drosophilidae; genus Drosophila; species Drosophila ogumai. The sequence goes on along the minus strand of JAEIIJ010017496.1, from coordinate 11,950 downwards.
ATGGCCTTTCAACTCTGAAATGGCTTTTTAGTTGCAAAATTTAAATGCAACAATGTGAATATTTAAAACAATAACTGCACTTGCCCTGCCTCAGTTGGGGCGTGAAGCCATCCCAGCCGTAAACAAGACAATTTAAATGCAGAAAGGGCTTCAAGGGGCATTGAAAACAAAGCTGAAACTATCAGTTATCTAAATGCAATTTCATGAATTAATTACAGCCAAAGGAATGAGCAAACTCTGGAGCCCGGAGCAGCTCTTCGGACGTATGTAAGCCCCAATTAGTTTCCATCCAGGACACTCAGGACATCCAAACGGTGTGCGGGTGCTGGTGCTGGTGCTGGAGTGCTTGTGTTGCTGTGTTGCTGGTGCAGTGGTGCAAAGCCCTCCATCTACGTGGATTATTTGAGTGCTGGCTACTACGACTTTGATGGATTCGTGTGTGTGCGGATCGGGATGGGTGGTGGATGGTTGTGAGATTAAGAGTGGGAGGAGTGGGAGCGGTGGGAGTGATAAAGGACCTGCTGCAGTTTGGTGCGATGGATGGCCGTTGGCCAGTGAAGGATTTCGGGCTCTCTCACATTCCGTTTGCTGATAAACCTAAGCTTAAAAGTATTGCTGGCGGCTGTGTGTGTTTGCTTGTGCTTTTCGGTGAAAAGTGAAAGTGGAAAAGTGCTCTCTGGGTGCAATCGATGCGCATAAAACACGGATATAGGATACAGTGAGAGAGTGGGTGCGGTGTCGGCTTACTCGATATAGACGATTAAAGTTCAGAATTTTGATTGTTTTTACTACCTGGAGACGGAGCTTTGTAAAGGAGTTTCAATTGTTACTGGTGTTGCATACCCTAAATCAGACGGCTCCTCCTGTTCGTAGGCAAAGTCGTCGGAGTCCTCGCGCCCGGAGTGCCACCACGCGATGCACCACTCCTTGATGCTGCCGAAGCAGGTGTATGACTTTTTGATTGTATTGGTGCTTTTGATCTGTGAGTCAAGTTTAATTAAGTTAATAATCAGGGAGTTGTACAGCCTGCAAAACCTACGCTTGACTTTCGTGAATGCATCCCATGATAGCCCGAGTCGATGACCATGTTGGTCATATAGACACTCTCCGCATCCGCCGAGCTCTCGGAGCGCGGCCGTCGCCAGGTGTCGTGGTCATTGCCGCCCATTTGCCCAAAGGCCAGCAGGCCGCCGGAAGCATGATTCACCACCGTGTTTTCGTCACTGAAAAAAATATAAATTAGAAAAGGACTTAGCCTGGAATTAACCTAGTGTTATCACCTGCTGTTGGAACGCTTGCTGGAGTCCTTCTTGCCCGCCTGCAGATTGGGCAAGTCCTTCTGCCGCTTCTTCGTCTCGCGCCAGATGCGCCAGTACAGAAAGCACATGATGGTCACCGGGAAGTAGAAGGCCGCCAGTGCCGTGCCAAAGGTAATGTACTGATTCGTCTCAATGAACTGTATGTAGCACTCGTCCTTGGGCACTGTTCGCTTGCCTTCAATATATGGCCAGCTGTAGATCCAGGGTGGCCACAGGAGCAAACTAATGCCCCAGGCGGCGCCTATCATCACAGCCGCTCGATTGGTTGTCCGCTTGGCTCGATATGTCAGCGGCCGGGTCACGCTGAAATAGCGATCGAAACTAATGATCAGCAGGTTCAGCACCGAGGCATTCGAGGCCAAATAGTCGAGGGCCAGCCACGTGTCGCAGACGATCGGTCCCAAAGGCCAATAGCCCAGAATGGTGGTAACCGCAAACAGCGGCATCGATATCGCACCGATGGCAAAGTCCGCAATGGCCAGCGAGAACAGGAAGTAGTTGCTGATCGTCTGCAGCTGCTTGTCGATCTTGAAGGATATCATCACCATAACGTTGCCCGCTACTGTCACCGTGCTCAGAATCGCCGCCACGAAACCCATGACCACCATGGAGGCCAGTGAATACCGCGGTCCCTTCGTCTCGAAGCCCATGGTACTGTTCGTTCCGTTGCCGTATCCGAACGGATCGTACATCCCGCTGGCAGCCGTCGTCGTCAGGTTCTCCAGCAGGGCCGTTAGCAGGGTCGTGCCCGTGGGTGATAGACCCGCCGGACTGCTTGTCGTCGTCGTCGTGCTCGTCGTCGTGGTGGTGGTGGTCGTTGTGCTCGTGGTTGCGGTTTTAAACAGCGGCTCCAGTATGCTGGGCGGCCCGTGGGCGGCCAACGCCAGACTCATCACCGGCTCCATGGCGGATACGTGATTTTATCTGCTTTGCAGCTGTAAGGATTACGATTCTCTCTCTCGCTCCCTATATCTCACTCTCTCTCTCTCTAAATTTCTTGGAAGCTCTCCCACTCGCTTGCTGTATGTGTCGCTGGTCGTTTAGTTTGCTTTCATCCGCTGCTTATCCTTTTGGCTGCACCCACGCAAGGCGTTGGCCATTTCTCCTCCGGCCCTGCAAGCAATAAAAAAAATGGGGTGTCAAATATGTGAGGTAGGGGGAGGGCAAGGACAAGGGCGACCATGGAATGCTCTTAAGCAAATAAGGGTATACTTGGTGGTTAGATAAACGTGGCTAATTCCGAGCTCAAGCTAATATTTAGCGAGATTTTTTAGGTTCCCAGAAAAGGTAATATTTTTGGGTTACATTTTAAGAGATTTCTTTCTACTTTATTTTTAAGAAACTTTTATTAAAGGTATTTTTATAAAATTAAAGTATAATATAATATTATAGTGCCTTAAAGATCTATTTATTTATTTTCTTTTTGAAAATGTAGTGTATTTTTTTCCATTTCCTTGACTTTTAATCTTTGATAATATTTCTTACCCCATTTCTTTGTACTTTAATACCTTTGTAGCAATATGGCTCAGTATAAATAAACAAAGAACTGAACAACTTTTCCATCACTTTCTTATAGTCTCGTAACTAGTCGCCTTTATAGCCCCTCTCGAATATCAGCAATAAAAGTAAAATAGGTGCTTACGGCCAGGAGTGGCAAAGTGGCGCCAAGGAAAATTATTAAATGTAGTTGATGGGGCAATGTACGCCGCAAAGTGTTGATATCAGAGGAACCAAGTCAGAGTGCTCCTTCCGCGCTTAGCTAGAATCATGTTAAATAATTACCTAGATGAAAATTCCGCCGCAGATTAAAGCCGGATGCATCTCTAATTAAGATAAGTCATCGTAGACGGTTAGTACCGAAATATGCTTGCGGTGCCTAAGGACCGTGTAATCAGCTTAAGGGCTCACAGCAATTGCATGTGGTTGTGGGAAAATGCAGTAATCCCGGAGCGGTGCCGTTGCACAGGGCCACGCGATTCCATTCCCAAATGGAAATGGCCAGACCAAGCCCGGCGGATGGCAGCTATGAAAGCAACGGGCGAGGGGCAACGGCGAGATTTATGAGAAACTGTCCCCGTCACTGGCCTTTGATATATCTTTCCCGACATCTTCCCCTGGGCGGGATTGGCGGCGAGGAATCGTGGGACAAGGAAGCGAAATAATATATTTACAATGCCAGGGGCCTGACTTGCTTTGTCCTTTCTGCAAAATGACATTTTCTGTGTGATTTGTTTTAATGGAAATGCGAATGTAAATGTGAGGCTCTGAGTGTAAATGAAAATGAAAATGAAAACGGCTTGAATGCGTTTCCTTGGCAGGCCGCCCCATTTCCATATCCATCTGCCTTTCCATTTCCAGCCACACCCACAACATTTGTTGTTCGTTTATTACTGTTGCCAACAATGGCAGTGGCAAAAACGTCACAAAAAAAGGAAAAAGAAATACCAACACAACGTGCAACAGTGTCGCAGTGGGAACTTGGCTCGAAGCTCGAAGCTGCTGGCTCCGACACTTTGGCACGGAAATGTTCCAGGCGGCTTCCTCTGACACTTTTCAAAACTATTGATGTTGTCATTGGCCATATGCCTATACATATCGCCTTCATTTGGCAGCCATTGTGTGCGCGGAGACTTTGATTTGGAAAGTTCTCTGTTTAATGAAAAGCCACGTTACGCATACGCCATGGATGCCTGCCTGCCACCTGATTGATGGGCCATGATACTGGCCTGGTGAAATGAAGGGCCACAACGGACTGTACTGTCCGTGATTGATTCGCATTCAATAAGTGTAAAGTTATTGTGTGCCAGCTAGTCCATTGTCACTGCGATTTCATACAAATCGGGCCACAAAAGGGTCAGGACACCAGAAAACTAAATTTCCCATCTAAGCGGATTTCATTTTTGGTTTCATTCAATTGTTGGGATTATTTTTAATTGCCCTTAAGGCTGCAATAAAAACCAAGCAAAGAGATGAGAGTTAAATTGAATAAAAGGAACTCAGAGTACAAAAATATTACGTATACGTAATATTCTGCGTTGCAGTGATTTCGAGGTATTTTATTCATTGCATTGCCTACTTTTTATGTTTTTCTAAGAGTTTTTTTAATTGAAAGCCCTAATTGTTTTTGAATTCTATTGAATTAATAAAATTTCTGTCATTCCCCTAGAGCATCCTTGTGGGATTCCACCGCATGGCAAATCGAGCAAATTAATTAACCAATTGTTGGTAAATGCATTTCATCGAAATCTCATATTTGCATACCGATATTGTAAATTCTGATGGCTTTCGGTGCAAGTGTGCAATGATTGTGTAATTGACCTCATGTCGGGCTCAATCAGTGTTTCATTTCCATGGAATTTAGCTCGCTCTTGTTTTCAGGCTATTTGCGGAGAACCCACCAATCGATGCCCAATTAAATGCAGCGTTAACCAATAAATCAATCAAAATCCGTCTGTTTATCTCATTGAAAACACGCACACACACGTATAAATCAATTGCAAAACAAGCTAACAAAAGGGGGGGCGATGGGATGGGCCAAACCAATGGGGCGCCATAAATTGAGCCGACGTATCGTATTGACAAGAACAAAAACAACAACCGCTCCGGTGAATGGAGAGAGCAGAAACATTTCCAATAAATGAAAAACAAATCGCAGGAGTCAGGAGTAGCCTGCCTATGTGAGTGAATGAGTGGCGGTTATATCCTTGTAGTAAGATGTTTTTCCGAGAATGTATAGTTGCATCGTTACTTTCCGGCTACGTGATTTGAACCTACCTACGGTTATTGTACCTTGCCCCTGTCCGTCTACCTCCGAGGCTAACTAGTTATTGAATGTGGTCGGGTGGAGGTAACCGGATAGCTGTCTGCCGCATGTAACATTCAAATTTATCAGGCGACCGAACGACGGACCGACCGCTCCTTGGCAAATAATCGAATTGAGCTTCTTGTTGCCGTGCCTCGCTTTTTGGCTGCCATAAAAAAAGGATTTATGGATTTATTATCAAATGCGTCGGGCGAAAAACACAAGTAACCATATACGCATATACGCATATACATATAGTCGTATGGTATGATGTTACACACACACCAGCACCCACAGGCTGAAAAGCGGCACCAGCACACACAACCTGCGACCCGCGCGGATTTGTTTTGCCATTTATTAGGCTATTTTTATGACACGGCCACGAGCCGGAGCCGGAGCCAAAGAGCCAGTGGAACGATGGAGTAAACACAGTAAGTAACCGCTAATCAAATCAGGGGCAGTAACTATATACCCAGACATACCTATATCATGTATATTTATTTATTAAAAATGTACGCCAGGTGCGCGGAATTATGTTTTTCGCTGCTAACAGGCGACTCTTTGGCCATTTCATTAAATACACGTTTAGTGATTGCGAATCTGGTTTTTATCACAGAATTTGCTGCTACATAAATGATGAGGCCATTTAATTAGCTGTAAAATAGATAATTGTAAATTTCGCATTATCGCAGGCTTACTGGCAATCAGGTGATACAGTTCTTACACGCTCCTAGCAACCGGTGATTAAATACCAACTGAAATATTTATTGATTGTTGGCTAATGGCGGCAGAAAGTTGCTTTCATTTGCTAATTAACTAATGTATAGGAATATAATGGCTGCTAATGAGAAATTCATGGGAATTGCAATTGCTTGTGTAAGTCCTCAATAATGCATTCTACTAATTCCCTAATGCAGCTCCTGACACTTTGGCCGAACTCAAATTCTGTTTATTGCCTCTCGGCATAGGTGATGGAAACAATTACTTGACGACGTTAATTACTAGCTTAAGTTTACAATTTAGACAACATTGTAAAGGTCACAAGTATACATTATTGACTAATTCCTTCCTAGGAAAGTAATTAAATATAGGAAATTACTAAGGGTTGTGTTTTGTATGACGAAAGTCAAGTACAAAATTGGAAAGGGTACTTTTTGTTTTCGAGGGTTTTGAGGGTTTTGTTTTACCCCTGGATTATATCTCTTTTGAGTTTTAATAATCTATCTATACATCATATATTTTACTTTTTCCATGCCACTACATGTCCATATCTCAAACAAATACTACAAATCAAGCTTTAAACACTCTATATTCTCTTAAAAGTCTTTTAGTTGAACTTCTGTGCTTTTCTAGTAGCAAATAGGAGCTGAAAAGAGCTCAACATTACACATATTTTCTCCCTTAGTCACTTGTCACTGTCTCTGCTCTGGGCTGCTGTGTGTATTTTTGATCAGCTCATCAACAGTCGGCTTTATTTTGCACTGGATATATTCGTTTATTCGCATTTTTGGGCCCTCGTTCTGGGTCGCCTGCTTTTATGCGGGCTCTGTCAACGCTCACTCACACGCTCAAACCCCTATTTGCACACACCCACGCACCTACACACACACACACACACACATTCTTTGCAAAGGAAAAGAAAGGCCAACTAGCTGCATACTTTTGTGCGCCCTTCTGTGTCTTCTTCGCCTTTCCGCTCCTTTCCGTTCCTTTCCGCTGGCTTATGTTAATTTTTGCGCGAGTTTAATTGCTTGCCACATGGCTGCTGATGCCAAGCGGATGCTGTTAGCTAGATGCCTGCTGCCTGCTTTCTGCTGCTTTCGGCCCTTTCGAGCTGTCCGAGCCGAGAGCCGCCTTCGCTCTTACTTTTGCCTGGCTTGTTTGCGGAAATTGAATTGCTGGACGACGGGCCCTGGGTTTCACCTTATGCTAAGGGGCTGTCCGCTAAGCATATTGCCATGCGAAATGTGGACCGCACAGGGAGAAATTCATGGCACCAGTGGGTGCTAATTATTCAAAACTTTATATTGTTTCCCTAACCTATCTTTGTCTTATAGAATTTTTGCTTGACCTTAAATATTGGTTAAATAGCTACTGGAAAAATGTTCTTACGGGTTAGCACTTAAGATTTTACTTTCAAAGTGAAGTAAATAATATTATTGAAGAAAATTGAATTTTAGGTTTTCAATGCTTGAGGATAAGTACGTAAATTGTTAAAAAAAACGAAGTTTAGAGTTAAATTTTAAATAAAGCATCCTTAGGGAATTTATTTTGGTCGAAAGAGCTATTTCAGAACTTTTTAGGAGGTTTCCTACGGTGCAAATATCATATGCAAAGTTTTGACATTTCAAAAAGTATGGCAAATATTTCAGGATTTTAAAGGACCTTTCGCAGCTTGTAACTAGTTTATGGTTACTGTTATTTTTTAGGGTTTTTTGCCGTGCAGGCTCCGTTGTGAGATTTTTGCGAGCTGGTGGGCGGTGGTCGGTGGTCCAGGGAGGGGGTGTTGGGACCGGGGAGGTGGCCTGAGCCGCGCCCCACCGACCTACTCACTCGCACAAAGTTTAATCAAAACGAGAGCACTGGAAACGGAGAAAGCAGCGCTGCCAACGCACGCATACACACTTACTTCGCTCTCTCTCGCTGTCGCTGTTGCCACTCTCCGCTCTCCTTTGGCGTTTGCCCTCTTTCTCTAACCTATTGCTTATTTGTGCACGCTCAGCATCGGCTTCAGTTGTAACGGTGACATCGCTGCTGTTGTTGTTGTTTTTGGAACTTTTGCTTTTGCCTTTGGCTTTGCTTTTGTTTTTGTTTTTGCTGATGCTGCTGCTGCTTCTTCCTCTGCTGCTGGCGCTGCTGCTCTGCTGTTGCTGTTGGTGTTGCTGTTTCTGTTGATTTTGGCCATTTGCCGCTCCCAAAAGTATGCTTTGTAATTTTTTGTATTGTGCGCGCACATCTTTGGCTCTGCTTTCTAGTCCTGCTCTGCTCCGCTTCGCTCCTCGCCCTGCTCCTGGTCCTGCTCCGGCTGCTGCTCCCCAGCTTCTTCGCCTCCGCGCTGAGCTGGCCTGCTCAATTCATTTCGCCTTTCGCCAATTTTATTATACACAATGCGAACTGCGACGCCGGCGTCGCTGCCGCTGCCACAGTCGGCGTCTACGCTGCGACGCTTTGCGTGCCCAAAGTTTCCACATTTAACATTGTAATCGGGTTTACTATTTTCGCCATATAGATAGATGATACACGCTAGAACTTTGCACACTTTTATTTATTAATTATTCGCTATTATTTAAATATTCTCTCTCATTAATTATTGCTTTTAGAATTCACTTTATGGCTAGGTAATAAAAACAGTTAAGCGTTTGTGCACGCGTCTTAGCCTTCCGTTTCGCTTCCCCTCTGCTTTTCTGGGATTTGTTTTTTTTTTCGCGGCCAGAGAGAAGCTGTAGCGCACGTTGCTAAATCTCATCCGGGACTGAAGCTGAAAATTTCAGTTAAGGTATATAACGGTATGGCCGAAGAGCGACGAACAGCCCAGCAGCCGAGCGGCTTGCCGAAGAGCCGCCGAAGCGGCCGAACCCAAAAAACGAACGGGAGAGCGAGCGCGAGATTCAGGATCCTTTTGTGCTGGAATTTGTGTTTGTTGGGCAACATGGCGAGCATCCTTTGGCGAACACCCTCGCACAAAGGACATGTGCGTGCCTGTGTCAGTGTGTGGGTGGCGGAAAAGCGGAAAACTGCGCGCCTGCAGGAATGTCTCTGTGTGTGCGTTACGCTGCACAGCCGAAAATGTGCTGGCAGCGGAACTTAATGGATGAATATGAATGAAAACGCCGCAACAGTCCAACTGCAAAGGAGGTGAGGGAGCAGAGGAGCGGTTAGGGGATGTCCTGGGTGGTTAGTAACTTGAATGCACAGAGAAAAACTAAGGGATACATTTAGAAAATAAATAATCTAGCAAGAATATTGTTCTTATGTTTTAAGGTTTAATAAAGTCTTAGATTGCATACAACATCAAGGATCTTAAGAAAAACCAATCACTTACGGGAACGTCATTCCGAAGTCTTATAAAATTATTTAAAAAAATTATAGATTAGGTATGTTAAACTTCCTTTAATTAAAATTAAAGATTTTATAATATTTAAAACCAAATAATTCTTCATATTAAGTAAACTTCTTAAAATATAAATGTGCATATGTACATTCTCAGGTTTCAAGCAATTTAGCATACTTGTAGATCCTTTAAAAATAATATAAAATATTGCCTCCGTTAAGTAGGGAATAGATTTTACTCTGCGATTAAGAAAAACCCCTTTTTCCGCGTGCAAATTCCAGGTGGCGAAGGCAAGTTCGCCACGAGGCCCACGGGCATTGCTCAAGCATGCTTGCCGTGCCATCTTTTGTAGCTTACGACTGCTCTGCGCGCTCTTCATCAGCAGCAAGAGCCGCAGCAACATCTACACCGGCAATGGTAACAGCAACAGCAACATCTGCAGGCGGCAACACTAACAGCGGCAACATCAAGAGCCTGTGTCCGCGCTGGCTTTTCAATGGGACTCTGGGCGAATAAGTGTGGGGCGTTAGTGTGAGTGGCGCTGCGAGGGTGTTCGTGTGAAGTGGAAATGCTGGAAAAGCGCATTCTCACATTTCAATTAAATAATACCAGCAGCATAGCATAGTTCACAATTGCCAGTTCAATGGGCGTACTGGGCCAGGACCCAGGTCCTCTCGCTGGGGAATTTAGAAGGGAAAGAAAAAGAATGCCACAAAGAAATGTAAGCCACAAAAGGGGGCACTTAAATAAATGTTGAGTTTTTAACTGCTGGATTTTTATTATTCCCCAAAAAAATATATAACAGAGAGAAGTGCCACAGAAATCTCAAGTGGTTAACAATTGCTAGTAGAACATTTTTTTATAGAAATATAATAAAGGGTTTTAAGGATTCAGGATTATTTATTTTATTTTATTTATTATGTAAATATCTCCAAGGCAGTAAAACTCAGTTTTTGTTTAAAACATTATATATGACTTTATCATGTTTATAGTATTACCTTTGTTTTTTTGTAATCTATCTTTTTTCTTTTTTCGTAGTATAACTTATCCCCAAAGTATATTTTACCAAAAGCACACCTCATTTATTTCTTTAAAAAACAATTCCTAAAAATGATTACCAAGCCCGAAAATGTAATTACCTTACAGTACTCCAACTTCGAACCCTTTGCCAATTACAAACTGGTCCCTCAAGTGCCTTGGCTTTATTAATAGCAACTCATGTTGCGTTTAAACTGGACAACAATGGATCTAACGCGCCTGACATGGCACTGGCAATGGCACTGACCCCCCACACACCCACACCCAACGTAACACACATCCCCCGGCTGGGCGGGTGGCCCTCATCACCCATCCAAATCCTGGCAACCGACAGGCCCGCACATCCCCTTGGGCATGGCATGTGTTAAGGTCTGCGGATACTTTCTATATGCTCGTCATACCATACACCGTATATGATATAAAAATACATAAATGGACAATGCAAAAGGAAAGATGAGTAAGAGCTCTGTGCCGCTGGGAGGATGAGATGAGAGAGGTTGGCCGGCATGGATTAGGGCGAGAATTGATTGCGAGTGGGCTTGGGGGAGTGGGTGTGGCTTTCCCCAAGTTCCAAGAACTGCTGCTGCAGTAAATGGCCAGAAATATCGAGTGCTGCTTGTCCTCCAGGCCAATGCATCCATCCATATGCTGGAATTTTGTACTGACACTGTCGAGGAAGCCGGAAAATTCTTCAAACTGCCTTCCCGCATCACCCATACGCACCGTTGACCATGTAATTGAAAGGCACAGCATGCCGCCGAACGAGAGGAGATGCCAAGCACAGTGGACAGATATTTTTGAGATGCCTTTGAGAGTTTAGAAATTTGCTCGTTTAGATTTTTGGTTGTGGCATGTTTTCGCCCGACATTCGAGCACAATTTCACTTTAACTATGCGGAGCGGAGTCGAGTTGAGTTACTGCAGTGAAGTTACTGGAAGTTTTCACGGCAAACTTTTCCGTTTAATCTTGCTAAATTAAATTTATTTGTGTGGCTGATGAACGTATGGCTAAGAACGTTGAGCAGAAATGCAGAAACTTTCTAAGAGACAATGCGTTGAGTAATTAACATAAATATAATAGACATAGATCCCGCTCGACTCCCAAGAAAAGAACAGTTCTTGTTGTCATTTTTCTATTGTTTTTTAATATTTTTTTTGTTGAATATTATTTTTGTTTAAATTAATATACATATATAGTATATATTTATATAAAATATATAAGCATAAACGTTTACAAATATAAATATCTTTTATCGTTACCCGACGGCCTCTCATTATCCATATCTCCATATCTTCTACGTCTTCTCACACAATTTGCTTTATGGAATCCCAAACATCTCACATATATTTCTCCAACTTTTGCTAAACTTTCCCGTGAATGCTGCTCTGCGTGTCTGTCTGTGTGTGTGTTGCATAGTTAAGATACTTTTATAGATATATTTACAATAGCGATAAGGTCAACAAAAACTATTTGTTTGGTGTACGTATATATGTGTGTCCAGTTGCTTTACGGGAGTGTGTGTGTTGTGTTGTGTTGTGTTAAACATAGATAAATATTAAGTAGATTTAATTCTGCTCGTGCACATATAACACATTTGATACCTAGTTATATACATGGGTGCATGTATAATTGTAGATATGGTGACATTTCAACGCAGATCGATAGACATGTACAAGAGTAATAATAATAATAATAATAATAGAACAATAGGCTAACATACACACTGCAAGATAATAAAAT
>JAEIIJ010017493.1:0-41473 GCA_018904815.1 Drosophila ogumai | reverse complement strand
TTATATAATTATCTTTCAATTTAATTTACCTAAATTAAACCATCGCCCAATTTATTCAAATTCTTTTTCGATTTTATTAGTATTATTAGCCTTTTCTTTAAACATTTAAAAAGAAGCCCGCCTTAGGGAGTCTATAAATAAATTCCAAAAAACTCCTTCTCCTTTTGTATCTCATTTTCCGTCCCCAAAAGTTCAATACCTTAAGAAATTCTATACCTCACAGTGTACACTTTGTTCGACTTGCTTTCTTTAGCTTCTTCTTTTTTTCGTTTTTTTTTCGGCTAAACATATCCCCTCTGCCTTTGTGTGCGTATTTTTGTCGCCTTCAATCCCACCAAATTAAAGTAATTGAGTAGTCCAACCCTTTGGCAACGCTCGGCCTCGTCATCTTTGTCGTCGTCTGACCCTTTGGCAAGTCGATACGATATTGCTTTAAATAAATAAAATTATGCTGATTTTGCCAGTCGTGTGTTGCGGAAACTTCAACGAGGAGGAAAAAGGGTTCCAAGGCTGGTGTGAATATTTGTGCAAATAGTATTAAATGTGCGTGCGTGTGACCTTACCGAGAAGAAACAATAGGGGGGTCGAAATTGGATAGACGAGTCCGCGTCAAGTGTCTTGTGGGTTACGGACCAGAGGTCACCCAGATAGCTTATTAAATATTGAAGAGTTTAAGCTTAATTAGACACAAGAGCAGAAAAAGGGAAGCTATCCCAGTGGGAGTCCAAAATTAATAAATAACAGGCAGCAGCCTGGCTGCCTGGCTTTAAGTGTTCCATGGGAAACTGTTGTGTTGAATTAAAGTTTCCCTCAAAAAACCTGTATTGAATTCCTACCTTAAAGATAATAGAAGTTATCTATAGTAGAGGGAAAAACCATTATTGTGGAGCACTAGGAAAACAATTGTCAAGTAAGTTCAAGCCTGTCTTCTGGGAAAAACTAAACCTAGGTAAGTACATGCATGTGTTGGCAAAGCAAACATGGCCAGATAAGAGCTCTCTCTATTTTCAGAAGCAATAACGATAAGGATGCGGATATAACCTCAGCTCAATGGGAATTTTATGCAGATGTCCTGTCTGTTTTTCGTGTGTATTTAAGCGTTTGCATTAAACGATACACTCTCATTCTCGTCTCGTATCGTTTCGTCTCCGTGTCTTGTGTCCTCAGCCATTTTTCGGCACTTTAGCTAATTTATGTAAATTGTTTTCTTATTTAATTGTTTTTCTTGCCGAGAGACATGTGTTGTTCAGTCGCCTCAGCCTCCTCTGCGTGTGGCAGGCTGGCAGCGCCTGCTCGTGCGTCCTGAGTGTGTATTCAATAATGTGTTTCTCATGCGATTTATGTTTTGGTCCTGAGTGTGACAAGAATGTCCTGGGTATTAACTACACTGGGCAACAAAATTTATGACTCCAGCGGGGCCAGCCAAGGAGGTCCCGCTGGGAGATGCGAAGCCTAGGCAGCAGCTACGAAAATTAAAATAAATCCGCCATAAATAACGGCCAAATCAAATGCAAACTGGGCCTCGAAACAGATATATAATAGAGACTGCATTCTTTACTTGAACATTTATTTAGATTTCGGTTGAGATTTGCTTTCAACAATAAATTTAAATTCATTTAACATTTTTGCCAACGGCAATAAGTTATTCTAACATTTTTTGGCAGATGTTTTTCTGCATTTTCTATTGAAAAAAAATACTTTTTAAGCCTCTAAAGGATTTTAAAGAGTTTTTTTTGTAAATGTTTTTGATTTTATAGACGGTTTATTTATTTTTCTTGACATTTATTTGCTTAGAAAATATTCTCTCTTTGGTTTTCTGAATTTGTTGCATTTCTTTCTTTAAATTAAATTTTTGCGGCATAGTTTAGGTTGCAATTCAAAGTAATTTAACATCTCTAAAAATTATTTAAGGAGTTTTGATAATAGTTTATTTTTCAAATTAAATTTATGGGTTTTTGTGGCCCACCAACATAACTTTTAGAATCATATAAATAATTTTAAATTTATTTCTCTGCAAATATTTCCTTAAAAACTTTGAATCCAAAACAGAGTTCAAGTCTCTAAATAGTCTTTGTGGTGTCTTATGAATATTTAAACCGCTTTACTTTAGTTTCGATGAAAAATAAACACAACTTGTCAGATTCATGTTAGCAACTTGAACTTTTGCTTCGCAAAATATATATTTTTCATGCAAATATTTATTGAAATAATTTAGTTTCATATTTTCTGCAATCTAAACTTTTGCTGAACAGTTTTTCCATTTCATTTTTGTCGATTATTTTTGGGAGAAGCAGATGTCGCTAGCTGGCGAGTTGACCAAATATTTTGGTCTTCTGTTGCTTTGGCTATGAAAATAATATCAATATCGTTGCTGTTGCCAATGTAATTGCGATGATGGCCTACGATGCTGGATTATTAATAATATTGGCTCGCTGGCAAATAGCTGAATTACAGATAATACCTGATTCCCTTAATTGCCATTTGCCTTTCGCCTTTTTGCCGCTAATTACAAAATCAATGTGGCTGTGCCATGTGTGCCGTGTGTGACTGCCATGAAAATTACATTTCAATTAAAATTAGAAAACACACATCAGGTCACATATTACAAGTGAGGTGTGAATTATTTAGGCAATGATAGTTTTGTGAATTCGATTAGGAATTATTTAGCAATTTGTCCAATAAACATACCGAATGCAAATGCAATTAGCTGGAAATTTATGTCCTTTCGTTTAAAAAGGCAAAGAGCGTAGAGCTCAGCGGGACATATACGTATATCGTACCCTCGTCAAGGAGCAGGAAAGCAATTTTCAATTTGAAAGCATTTAGTTATCGGAGAATAGAAAAAAAATTAAGAAGGGGCAGTCGCAGGACTAATGCCCTTTCTGCGTGCCAAATCCCGGGCCTATGCTGGTGTAAGGGATATACTCGTATCAGATGTGTGTGCTGGGTAAATATATTCTAAAATCAACAAGCAGGACAAGGCAGGACAGCACAGGACACTGGGCAGGACAGGGACTAGTGAGTGGCACTAAATGGATGTGGATCTAGGCAGTGTGTGTGTGTGTGTGTGTGTGTCTGTGCGTGTGCGGGTAAGTGTGTTGACATGTAACTAAAGCACGCATGTGAGGCTAGATTCGGGGCCGGGCCGGACATTGCAGGGCCAGGAACAGGGACCAGGGACCAGGACATCGGGCCAGGACATGTGTACGATTGGCAAATAGCGGACAACTTGTCTTGTTTGCGCATTGAATTTGTGATTCCAATGACTTTTTGCCAGCTCTCCCTCTCTCTCTTGAGTCTTCCCTTTAGTTGGTCTTCTATGCACACACGTGGCTTTGAACAGATGCGGTTAAGATAATAGAAATTATAATTGAGAGCCGTAGGAATTACATTACCGCAAAGAGGTTAAGCTTGGGATTAAGGTCTTTAAGGAAGAAAATCGTGGTAAAAGCAAAGAAAATATTTGAAATATTTTTGTTTAAAATTAACCTTTTTTTAAATTACTTAAATATTTGATATAAATGTATGCTTAAAAAAATAATTGGCGACTTTAACCATAAAAGTAAAATCTATTGCATAGTTTTAAGTGGTTTGATAAATGATTTTAAACCGTTTTCGTTGTTAGTTTTGTATAAAATTAAAATCTTTTGAAATATGCCTAAAAAATATAAAATTATATGACAAAAATTGTTCAGAAATATGCACACAAAACTTGAATCCTATTTTACACTTTTAGGTGACGATTTTAAATGTTTTTCGTTAATTTCTTTGCATTTTCTGTTACAACTATTATTTCAACCGCAGCTGTTCTACCTGCACATCGTGTTGGTAAGTGGTTGCAAACATTTCTACGTCAAATGGTCATTTTCAATTTAGTCAGCACTAAGCTTAGGCTAAGTAGCAGCTTCCCAGCAGCAGCAGCAGCAGCTTTCAGGGCAAAACCAGATTGAAAAAAAATATATGTATATAAGAGTCAGAGTGAGGGGATAAGGGTGCCAAAAGTAAACCCAATTTCAGATACCCTATCGCGTGCGGAGAAAGTTAAAGCAAACTCGAAACGAAAATTAGTTTTTAATTTCGTTGATAAGAGCAACTTGGAAATACTTGAAATTTCTTTCCTTCTTCTTGGAGCCAAACAAGAAGCAACAGCAACAAGAAAAGAAACACAACAAAATTACAATTTCAGCCAGAGAGACTTTTGGCTTGAACACATCCTGTGCGTATTAGTTTGACCAGCTGCCGCATTAGGGCGCACAAACTTCTGGCCAAAATGGAGGAAGCTCACACTCTCACTCTCCTCAGACACTCACAAGTCAGGACAAGCTGCCACTTATCGCTCAACTTTCTGCCAAGACGGCTTTAATGTCCACGTGGCGTATGCTTAACTTAAGCCACTCACTCACTGGCTCACTCACTACCTCACTCCTTCTTCGATTTTTCTTGTTGCGAGACTAAAGTCTCCTTTTTGGCAATGCATATTTCATCACTCTGGATGATACAGCCTAATTACAGTCCATTTCCCCGGCCCCCAGAATCCCCCTGGGTTGAGTTCTTGGCCGTATGCTATGCATATTTAAATTGAAAGGCATAATTTCATAAGGTACCAGAGGTCAGCCGAGACTCTGCCCCGAGTAATGTGCATAGAAATTTCAGAACGTTGCCTGCGGTTTGGCCTTTGACTGACCCACGTCTTTGGGTTGAATTTGTGGCCGTTGCCTCGCTCCGATCGACTGCATAATTGCACTGACCAGCCAGTGGGGTTTGGGGTTTGAATAGCGGATTATGTGGGTATAACAGGGTGCCCTTTGGGTGGGAGTTCAGATTTAAAGGGTTATAACAATTTAATGCAATTTTTAATGATTTTTTCAAGACTTAATAGAATTAGTAGTTGTTTTGAAATAATTTTTAAGGGGTCTAAAAATATCTAACAATTATTATAAAATTCAATAAATATTGTAAAAGAAACTAATATACTTTTCCATAATTTTTGTTCAAGTTTTATGACTTTCAAAAGTCTATATAATATTTTTTTTAAATTCTCCTTAAAGTTTCTTATTTAAAGATATTTTAATGTTTAGCCTATTAATAATATATCACAAAATTAAGTTCAAGTCTTCTACCCCTTTCCCACATTCCCCTCAGAAAATACACCGTTCTATAACCGATTAATAGCCTCAGTCCCCTTTCAATTTTGACTGTGACTCAATTACGTTTAGGGAATATTAAAGGCCAAAGCCTATATGCCATTATACCTGATTATTATTGACCGCAGCAGCGACGGGCCGCGGTCGCCGCCGATGTATGCGCTTGCGGGCAGTTTGATAGATTTTCCAATACAGCGCCAATATAACCAGCAACGGCACATAGAAGGTGCAACAGGTGGCAAATACCTGGGGGAGGGGGGGAGAGAGTGTTAAAATTGAGTGGGGGCTAAAATAAATTATATATAATCCCCACCTGATAGGATACATCCTGTGAGACCATACACTTTTGCTGCTCAATTCGTTGCAGATAGTCCGGATCCTTCCAGCCAAACTGTGGAGCCAAGGAGACAATCACCGCCGCTGTCCAGACACAGAAAATCATCATAAAGACACGATTGCTGGTCCGTGAGTGTATATAGTCGATATTGGTCACTGCCCAGTAGCTGGAAATAATAGGTAATAATCAAGAAAATTAATTAAGATAACTTTTAAATAAGATCTCAACTAGCTAAGTGAATTTTGTATATTTTCAGGGAACTTTCATTGTTCCATCTTTGTAGTTTATATTTTTTTAACCTTTCTGACTTTTCTGAATCTCTAAAATCTCTAAAAAATTTGCTCAAAAAATGTTATTCACACAGATAATAATTTGAGTTCCACTTGGCTTAAAGCACTTCCCATTATATTTATGTACCATTGCGGGCAACACTTGAGCATGGTCGCTTAGTTACTCCATTATCCGAATCCACAAAAATTCAAATGAAATGCTGCATAAATCTAGGCGCACACACACACACCCAGAGAGTACCATATGGCATAAAGAGAGAAGGAGAGAGAGAGTGAGAGAGAGCGACAAAGTAAAGAAACGTGTTCGATATTCAGTTTCCGTCTCCCAGCTTCCCGTAGCGTTTTGCAACTACCTTTTTTGTTGCTTTTTCTATTTGCCATTGGTTTTGGGCCCAAAAACATGTTTTATGTATGTCTGCCTGAAGCTGTGTCTCTGTGTGTGTTTGTGTGTGTGCCAGGCATTTTTAAAATATTTCCATTTTTTTTGAGAAGATTGGAAAAATAAGGTTACTCTTTAAGGGTCTCCACTTAATGACACCAGAAATTCAGCTCACATTTTGTATTTTTTTTTGTGAATTTCTTGGCCCTGGGTTGTCTTGGCTTAAATTGAGTTAGTCCTTGTTGGCTATTTTTGGTCAGAGACGCTCAAGTGTGTGGTGAGAGCATTCCCCATTCGCTGTCTGCCACTCAAATTCGATTTCGTACTCTGGGTAGTTTCCCATTTTTCGGTTTTTGGGGCTCAACAACATGCCTAAACGAGTTTTTAAAACGTTACGTGGCATGTAGCAAAGTCGTACACACACACGCACACTCTCCCAGACACACCACACACTCACTGGCACACAGACTCCGCTTAATGTTGAACTATCTAAAGTGCGGGGCACATTATGTGCTGTTTCTGCTGATGATGTTGCCATTAAATTGCTAATAGCCAAAGAGAAAGGGGTGGAAATACAGATGTACACGCGTGGAAAATTTTAGAGCATTTTTATTGGTAAGAGTTAACAAGTTTTATCTTTAAAAAATTCATTAAAATAAGTTTATTAGCTTTAGAAGATTTATATAAATTCATTGAGGATTTATTTATTATAAAATGTGTATTTTTTTCCTAGGTAATATTGGCTTAGAGAACATTTTATATTATTTAAAATATCAAACTTAATAAACTTCTTAATTTTAATTTGAGAAATTTTTAAAACATTTATTTATATTTTATATATTTATCTAAATATTTATATTATTATATTTTGGCTGTCTAAGTTACCATTTCCTAAAAATTGTCTTATTAATACTTATAGCTTTTGGCTTTCAAAGTGGTTCCTTTGCGGCTTACATTACACATAAAATATATATTTAATAGTGCAGAAATCCTCTGTTTTTCTCTTTCAAAAATTACTTTAAAATATTTTAAAAATATATCCCCCTGTGTATATATATATTTGCCATTCCAGAGGCCCCGCACCCAAAGCTTAACTGATGTTTCCTCTCATCTGCGTTGCGGCTTTTGCGGGAATTAACGCCAGGCAACCGCAAAATTTCAAAATTTCTCACATGCTAAGCAGGGGAGGGGAACGTCTCCTTTCCTTTCCTTAGCTTTCTCTTGATTTCCTTTTCCTCTTCACTTTCTTATTAAGGCCGCGCTGCGATGACCGCAAAGCTTTAAGTGGCAACCGGAAGCAGCCAGGGCTAACACGTGTTTATGTATTAATTAAATGCAATTTGCATAAACAAATATTATGTTGGCTTGAGTCCCAGCTGAGCTGTGTGCCACTAAGCTCGGCCGAGTGTGGGTGTGTGTGAGTGGAAATCAACAATTAAATGAGTTGACAAAGCACTCGAAATGAGCCATAGATGGAATCTATATATGTTTCGCATGTGTTTGTGGCAAGGGTAAACCGATGTGAAGTGCCGTTACGGCCATATAGAGAGAATAATTTAATTTGTCTACAATTGGGCACTCAAATGACAGCTTTATAAATATTTGTACATGCCTATATTGAGTGCCACTTAATTAAGGGAATTCGAAAAACTAAATTTTTGCCTTGCTCCTTTGTTTCTCTGACTTGCCATCACGCATTCGCCATGTGTGCCTCGCAAATAATGATAATAAATAATAATAATGAATGATGATGACTGCTTCGATGGATGGCCAATGACTTATGTCTGGCGGCTGGCAACTGACTTGCTACCAATCCTTGTCTAGGAAAGGACCACCGTCCTCCGCCGAATTCATTAGCATAATATAATCGACTTCAAGTTGGCAATTTTGATTGACTGCTTAAAATTAATGGAATTTTGTGATTTCCCTGTCACTGTGCCGCATATATTTTATTTCCTTTTTTTTTTTAAGGATCTCTCAGCTGCTGAGCCTTGCATACGCAATGAAAAATCCATGCAAATTAATAGCGAAACCTAATAAAGTGTCTGTCATGCTTTTGTCAAAGCGAAAAAAAAAATACAAAAATAAGTCTATACGATCAGCGCGTATAATAATTTGTTATGGAATGAAGTAGGCCAGCTTTGGCGTTCGAATTCAATTGAATTTGAAGTCAATCAATTTGCTGAGCTGAGTATCTGGCGACGCGACTCGACGCGACTTGAGTGATGAATTATAACAATTTATTTGTGAGCCAAACAATTTAAATGCGATTTTTCCATTATGCCTTAAGGGTGTCTATGGCTAAGTGGGTTGTGTGTGCTGTGTGTGGGCTCAGCATGTGTGTGATAAATGTGCGGCACTCGAGTGTAACACTTTTTAATGCATTTAAAAATTGTGCGCCTAGCACACAAAAAAGTCATTACTCTTATGGCCTGACTGAAGCGAGGAAATTGAAAAAGAAAGTGGGTAGGAAAGATCCAGTATTTAGGGATAGACTGGGAGATATCCTATACCCAAAGCTAGGCTAAAATTTCAAAGATTTTTTATAAACTGTTAGCTTAAGCTAGTATAATATTTGGGATCCAGGTGTTTAGGCATACAAATAAACAAGTATATATGGGTTTCTGGAAGAAGTACTTTTATTTTATATTATCACTAAGCTAATATATCCTTTTAACCTCTTACTACAGGGCATAAATATATAAAAAAAATGTGCAAAAAAACCTTGGAAAAATGGCAAAATTTGTATATGCAAGTATACATATTCTAATCTCTTTCTAATTATATATTTCCAAATAAAAACAATGCACAAAAGAGGCTTACTCATTGTTGGTATTCAATCTTCTAAAAGTCACTAATTAATATTGTTTCCTAAATCAGCTTCCCACGTCCATATTCATTGTTCTTTTATTTAAAAAACCCAAGAATCAGCTTGATGCATTTTATTACCACACATAAAAACTCATTAATATAAATCCATTTAGAACAAAAGCCAATGCTGGCGTGTTTTTAAGCTGTTCCATAATTAATTGAAATTTTATATATATTGTCAAGTGGCGACAGTCAATATTTATCTACGCATCGGATCGCTTCACATTTCCCCCATTTCAATGCATATTTGATGCCTGCTGTCGCCTGCTGTTTGCTTTTTATGCTTTATGGCTTTATTTTGCTCGCTTTTTGCCTTTATTTGTTCCCCGTTGTCCCTGCCCCCAGCTAATCGATTGCATTACATTCCAAATCAGCTCAGTGTTGAGCGGGAAATAAAAAGAAAAAATAAATAAATAACTAAACAAAAAAAGCATATTCATATTCACCTGCGGCTGCCCCTACTTTATTTTTCTTTTTGCTGCAAAAAAAGGGAACAATTTGTTGGGGCTCACCTGTGTGTGTGGGCCTGGTAATAGTTTTGTTTTGTTTCTATTTTGTTGTTGTTTTTGTTCTATGCCCTGCGGCATCTGTGTGGCATGATTAAATTTTTGCAAAACTACTCGCTTGCTCCCCTTTCCAGCAAAACAATGACTGTGGCTAAACAATAGATACAGATCGCATTTCCACCACCAAAAATGGTATGTTTTCTTCCTTCAGGATGTTGCATTGCAATTATAATTTAAGTGGTGTTTTTAAGGTCGGGGGAGATCAGTAATAAAATAGGAGAGGGGATGGGTTTTAAAAGGTGGATTGTTAAAGAATATTTAGTGACAAAAAATAGATTAAAACTATTAAAATATGCTGTTATTGTTTGATTAAAAATTTAAATAAATCTGCAGTCAAAATAGTTTGATTTTTAAATTCTAAAAAATTGTTAATAAATATGAAAGTTACCTAACACCTAATAAGTCGAAAACTCCGCTTTATAATATATATTTTTTCATTACCGATTTAAATAATTTGCTTTCTAATTAAAATATAAAATAAAACAAACAAAAATTTACATTTTCACAGACTAATGACTTTGAATCTTCCTTTATTTATTTCAATATTTTTTCTATAAAAAATTCTCATGCAAAACCCGTAAACTCGTTGACTTAATGAGCACTGTCAGTTTGTTTCATGTGGAAAGTGTGCATTTACCTTAGCATAATTGCCATTTAATGTGCAAATGTGGCAATGTGTCAAGTGATTGCTTTTTAATCAAGTTTTTTTCTTCCTGAATTAACAATTAATTTTTCATTTTTTACTTGTTGAAATGAATTAGCGTATTTAATTGTATTTATTATGAGCAGCAAAGGTGTCAAGTGTCTTTTTTCTCCTCTGCTTTTTTCTTTTACTTTTTCTCTTTAGCTTTTCTTTTTTTTGTAAGGACTACCAGTAGTGGGTTCGTGTCCTGGCAGTGCGAAATTCAATTTTAAACATGCCTACGTGGGCAAGTTGGCCAAGAAAAAAAGAGCCATCCCTGCAGATTACTATTTTTTTTTGGGTCCAAACCCACAGTTTAATATTGCAGAGGTCAAAGAGCTTGTTCTTATTGAAATATATATTTTTTATGCGCTTTTATATCTCTTTCCGTTTTCCCTGGTTAATTTTCCATCTATATCTATGTACATATATATACTTGCTGCAGTTTTGGTTTATTCTTTTAATATACGAAACAGAAGAATTATCCATAAAACATTGTCTGCTGTTGTTGTGCCTGGCCTGGGCCCTGGTAAAAGTTTTCTAGTTGCCGCACAGCTGGTGCAGGATGCGTCTTTTCTTGATTACAGGGATCTTTCTTTAAGGAAATAGGGTGTACTATGCAGGTGGGATGAATAGGACACCAAATTGGGGTTGTTTAATACTAGAAAAATGTATACTTAAAATTTATAATGGAAAGGGAATATATTTAATTTGTGATAATAAATATTCTTGAATATTTTTAAAAGAACAAATTATTTTATTTATTTTTTTTGATTTAAAATCTTTTAAACATGCTCTTAAAATTATGCAAAAAATGAATCCAGACTTCGAATTTTATTGCCTATTTTTAGACAACTTTCCCAAGAGTTTCTAAAACCCAAACACTATTTTTTAAGACTTTCCATAACTCCCTTTTGACTTTTTAGCTTTTCTAGTCTACGAGTCCCATTTTCTTGACCTCTCCTGTGCCGTATCTGTATGCGTGTGTAGTGTGCGTAACCTATGCGTGCCCCAAAGGGAGGCCAGCAATTGTAATTTACGACTCGCATACACGCGCAGACAAAGGACGACTATGGGCGCATGAAAAAAAAACTTATGTAAATTACAAGCAGAAAACAAAAGACGGCCAAAGTCTGTTGGCTGCTGGCTGCTGGCTGATGCTGCTCCTCCACCGAAAAGGAGATGAATCCTTGTGCTCCTTGTGGGGTGCATCCAACTGTACTGATTACTGTCTGGCTACCCTGCTGCGGTGCTTCCTGCGAGTCCTTATGCGTGTCTGCATCTTTATTTTTCATATTTGCATTTGCGTTTACATTGCACATTGCATTCCGTCTCAGACCTCAATATGAAATACCCCGTAAATCATTAAGGCTAACTGGTAGAGATAGGAGACTTCCTGACTAAGTCTTTGTGTTTTTGGTAAGAAAATAAACTTAACAATTTAAAAAAAATATATTAAAGTAGTATTAAAATATTCATATTTAATTTTAAGAATATATTTACTATACAAAGCAAACTGTAGATATTATTAAAAAAATTTTAAGTAATAGTTTGTTATGAAAAAATAAAAAAAGTAGCAAAAGAGACCTAAAAAATAAAAAATTTCTTTTAAAATGTGTCAATGAAAGCTTAAACATGAGTAAAGCTAAGCATCTGAATTTCTTTAATTTATACATTTTAAAAACGAGGTAACTATTATTCTAAAAACCCCACAAAATAATTTACCCTGCCACAAAACACAACATTTCCATCCTAATTCAACATAATTTACTTCAAAACATATTAAATATTTCTAAACACATCAATTACCCCACAAAAATGTGCTTAAAACGGGTCAAAGTGATTGGAAATACACTTGACTCGCCCATTTAGTTCATGTCATCGTTTCGGTCGATTAAGTTAAGTACAAACCATTATGGCTTTTTACATATTCCAACGATTTGCATAATTGTGAGCGCCACAGCAGGACCTCCTCAGGACTTGGCCACTTAATTATATTTAATAAGCTTAATCGTTGACGGTCTGCATAATAATGCAGCGATTTGCATGTTGAACATTGCATGTTGCCACTGCAACACGATGGAGGAAATAGAAGCTCTCTCTCTCTCTCTTATTCTCTCGGATAAACGTAATCTTTAATTAGAAAATGATTTCCCAGGACTCTCTCAAGCCGAAGAAAAGACAAAAAGTCCCGACAAAGTGGATTTTCATGTTTCCTTCGGGGATCAAGCCGGCGGTATGACCGGGATTCAATGGAATTTCGTGTTCAAGGAGGCAACAATGAATTAACCAGCTCGCTGGTTGGCTGGCTGGCTGGCTGACTGTTTTGGCTTGGCTTGTTGGCCTCTGGTTCAGCTTGGCTATTTGCCTTGGAGTTTTCACCCGGTTCCACGGGCTTTGTCCTTGTGGTTTTTCGGGGCACAAAAGTTTTCCTGTGCGCGCAGCAGGAGGAGGTGCAGGAGGATGAGGAGTGCCGCAAAAACCGACCATTAATCACATGGCTAGCACGGGCAAAACTGGGCTAAACTCAAAAATAAATACAAACACTGTTACTTATGGCTTAATAGGGAGCACCGCAAAGTTTTCAATGCAATGTGCAGAGAAAGTAATTTTCCAGCGGCCAGTGGCAAAATCTTGTAGTGTTTGCACTTAAAAACTTTGCGGTGTTTTTTTCTTTTTTTGGTCTTTTAATTTTAATTTGGCCAAATTTTAATTTATCTTTTTTGGTCACGCCTTCAACTGGGCTCTCTCTTTTTTGCCTTCCATTTGATTTGATTTATTCGAAATTCAATTTACTTTTCGCACTCTGATTAATCATCCATTCCCAGGGGCAGCGCCATTATTTTGATTTATGCCCCAAGAAACAGGCTACAACGAAAGAAAGGAACTTGGCCAAATTGAAATTACGCACTGTTTTGGGGTTAGCCGCACTCTGTGACAGTTATAGAATTGTAATTCATCTTGGCTGCGGTCTAGAGGGTTCTGTTTTGGTTTTTGCACTGCTCAAAATAATTCTGGAAATGCAGCTTAGCTAAATGTATTTCTTAGATTTATTAATAATTTAGTTTTTTAGATATTTTTAAAGATCTCTTTATGATATAAAGTCTGAATTTAAGACATTTAAATATTTAAATATATTTTTAAATATTATTTTCTAGTAAATAGTTTATTTATTATCTTTAAATATTATTTTCTAAATAATCGAAGAGTTAGTATATTTATTGAATTATTTATTAAGCATTAAGGCATAGCTTTTGATTAAATTTGTTTTTATTAAATTTTTATTTAAATTAAAAACCTTCTGACAATTCCCTTAAATTATTTTCCTACCTACTTTTTCCTTAGTGTTTCAATCCCTATTTCTAATTCTCTTTCTTTATTTTGTTGGGGAGTTCGTGGCCTGCCAGTTGAAATGGAAATATTCATAAAATCGTTGAAGACACACTCTACTGCTGCGGTTTCACTGGCAGCTCGTCTTGCCTTCTAATTGCTTTGACATTTCATTTGAAAAGTTGGCCAAAACCCGGGATGCAGAATCGATTAAATTGAGGAAATGTTAACGAAAAGTTGCGGTAAGTTTGGCTTTTACAGAAAGAGAGAGACAGGAAAGTAATATGTAATATACATGTTTGATATTTGAGGAGGCAGTCAACTTCAAATAGTATGTTTTGGCCATAATTAAGGTTTCCTCAGAGCCCTACACACACACACGCACACACGCAAGGATATTATTGATTGAGGCATTTTGTGATGTTGCTACTCAAATGCATAAATCATTACAATTATGTCAAGCTCGGGCTAATCGAGATTGAATAAGCCCGTAATTTACAAACAGACAGATACACACACACATACATGGAGCACTTAAAGCCATTTCAGTTTGTTTGTTTTATGAACTTGACTCTCTGGCTGGCAGAGAGTTCATCAGAGCGAAAGTTGGCCAAGGGAGGGGCAGGCAGAGAGAGTGGGCCGGCTTTAAACGTAACAAACACCTCATTGCAAATGTCGTTGTAACTATTACTGTATGTGTGCGTGTTTAGGAATACATATATAAAATAGATGCACAGAGAATAATTATGTTAAGACTTTCTGGTTTAAATTTTAATGTATTTTTATTAGTTTAAGAATTTGTTTTTTGTGATTTTCTAAAAAATCGAAAATGTTTGTAATTTGTTTTTACTGAAAGCATGTTAAAAACCCTTTTATAATTATAATTAGGGGCTAAGGAAAATAAGTAAGCCAAAAAAAGTAGTCAATTGGGCTAACTTTTAGGCTTAATTGGGCTCTGCTAGGGCGTAAGTTGGCCTTTACATCACCGTGTTTATTAATATAATAAAATATTAATAATAAAATAAGTATAAAAAAATATATATTATAAAATATAATTAAAAAAATATTTTTACGACTACTTCAAAATGTAAAAAATGACCAAATATCTTACTAGTTATTTTTCTTAAAAAGGACATTTATTGCTTTTCATAAATACAGTTTTTTATTAATAGATTTAGTTCTATGGATAAAAAACACAGCTAAAAAATTTTGTTTAAGAAATTCCATTTCGATTTTTTTTAATTTTAATTTTAATCACACAGATTTTCAATATTTAAATAAATTTATTCCCTTTATTTCAGTTCAGTGTCCTTGTGTGTGCTTAGCTAAATTTTAGTGTTGGAGGCATTAAGAAGATAACATAAATGTCTTAGTAACATATCCGGTTTTATTGCTCGGCTGCCTTTGCCGTCTGTTTGTTTGTTTGACTTGGCTTTCAGCCGCCTTCTGTTGTTGCCATTTGAAGCTGTCTTTCTTGTTGTCTGTTTGCTACTTTGTCTCATTAAACATTTGAAAACAGAGAGGAACTCACAGCACGATGCACATTACACACATCAAATGTGTAAAGCAAATGAAGCGTATATCTTTATTTATATAAATATGTATATGTTCCCTCATGTCCTCATGTCCCGTGTGTGTCAGGAAAAACTTATTATACTGTTAAATGCGTTTGTTTAACTGCCAATTTAATTAAGGTTATGCTTTTGTTCTGACCCGATCCCTAATCTGCCAGCTGAGCTTGTTCGCTCCATGTCCTGCCTCCCTCAAAAAATTGTTCCAACATTTGTGCAATTACAAAAGTTGTCCCACTTTAAGCCCCCCTGTGGCCATGTGGTTTTACAGGGGGTATATAAGGGTTAAGGTTTTCCAGGGGAGGGGTTAAAGCGGTTAGCGGGTCAGACATTGCCTAAAACGCAACGCGACAGCATGAAAATTATGTAAAATAAGTACAATGTGCACTTTGCACTTGGCCGAGCGTGGCACAGTGAGTGCAAAAAGTTTTCTCATTTGCGTTAGGTGAATAAAAAAATATTAGTTAAAAAATATTAATTAATTCCACTTGGTTACCTTTTAAGTTTAGTGAATAGTATTTCAATAGAGAAGAGCTTTTAAAATGAAAATTTATTGAATTGAGAAGGAAGTTAACATACAAATGGTTTATTACATTTAAAAATTTAAAAACTAGTGATAAATGTTAGTTAAGGTATTATTAGTATAAAAATATATCCCGTAGTTTACAAGGATTATATATAAATAGAACTATAGATGCAAAAGGAGTCTAGAAAATTTATAGTTCTGTAAGCTTTATTTAATAAAAATAAATTTTAAATTGTATTCCCAGATTTTGACAATTCTTTTGGAGTTAATTTTTCCCTTTGACCAAATATGTGCTCAAATAATTAATAATCTTTTTTTGTTGCAACCAATATATAACCTCTTAAATAACAACTCGAAACTATTAATATATATCCAGTTAATAATACATTCCCTCATTTTTTCGTTGTATACTCAATTGTGTTTGAGTTATTACAACATTTGTAAATTGGCGAAATTCGTTTGTTATTTTTGGTAAAGAAAATATTTATTTAATTGCTTCCATTATGGCAATTTTTTTGCCACTCACTGTTAAAAAAAATACTACAAAAATCGTGTGACAACAGCAATTACAATTACACATGGCACACAGAGCACATTGGGGCCGCAGTGGTCGCAGTTTCAGTTGTTTTTGTTGCTGCTTGTGTCCTAGTTGCTATCATTTTTGTTGTCCTGTAGTTGCGGTTAAAGTAGCAACAACAATAAAAATAATAAAAATAACTACAAGGATGGCCAGCAAGCACCAGAGCCTCGATGATGGGGCAACGAATATGAACATGTAATTACGTTTTAAGTGCTAAATTGTAAAATATTTACGGAAAAACTATGTTAACTTAATTGAAATTTAATTGAATATGTCATAAATGTGTGAACAGGAGAAGCAACAGCAACAGCAACAGCAACAACAACAACAACAACAACAACAACAACAACAACAAAAACAACAATAAGGATAACAAGGGCAGCGATGCAGGCGAGCAACACGAACATGGCCGACAAACTGTTGGTCAATGCGGTTAGCAGTCAGCAATCAGGATAAACCCATGGATCTTGGCGAAAACTTGGCATTTAAATGGTTTTGGCCATCGCATGGAACGCAAAGCCGCGAGGCATTTATCATTCTGTGCGGTTCGACGGCGGCGTCGGCCGTTGTATTTGGTCTCGTGTGCTGCCACTAATAATGACGTCAGCAGCATGCAGACCATGAAATTTATGCACACCCCACAGCTCGAGTTGAGTGTGTGTGTGTGTATAGGCTTGTGTTCCCGGGCCTGTTCTATATGTGCATATATTCCGGCGGCCAGCAAACAGAATTCGACAGAATCAGCCGAAGCGTTGGGTCAGTGCCATGAAGATTAATGTCCAGGCGCCATTTGTCGGTGGGGCCTCTACAGTTTTCGGTTTGGTTTTATTACACTGAGCTGAAATACTTTATATTTGTAATTATTTTTATGAAATGAACTCATTTTAACCTTGTTTTTGGTGGCAAGGTATCACTAAGTATTTCTTATTGTTTGCGAAAAACCAGCTAATTATGTTATACCTTTAAAAAAAAACTATCAAGCAAGACATTCTAGAAAGTAGGGCCATATTTTAACATAATTTGTAGATACAAGGTCACACTTAGCTTTTTAAATCTTTGGCTAAACACTTTTTTTTTTATTGGTTTACAATAATAATCTGCTGAAACACCTTTTGTTGACAAAATAAATCACGGAAATCTTTGAAATCCTCAAAGAATTCTTGTCTTTTATTTTGAATTCTTTTTATATATAATTCCCGTTTCTATGGCTCCATTTTTCCTCTGTGTATAGGCTTCATTGTGCGGGCAAATAGTAAAGGAGAAATCCTCTGGCATTGCTGCTCAGTTCACTTGCTCCTCGTTTCTCCTTTTTCCGTGTTCTTTGTTTTATTTGCCTCCATCCAACACTGAACCCCCCGCCTCCACCCCCCGTAAATACTGTTGGCACTTTGTCTTAATTGCTTAAAAATTACTGACATGGAAAATGAACTCGGAAAATGTTAACCATGGTCGCCTGGGTCCCCTGTCTCCTACCAAAAGCCCGCAGCATCTCTTTCGCATTGTCAACGATTTGGCTAACGGCCCTAACGGCAAATACTTGCAAATATTATTGTAGTCGAATGTCGGCAACTATTTATCATTCCGGCACAGTTTTCGGGGGCAAAAAAGCACAAGGGAGAGGGATGGAGACCATTTGACAAACTTAATTTATTAATGCACTACGCTCCCATCTCCGGCTCCAGCTTTCAGCCTGCTTGCTTAAAAGCACATTAATTTTCATTTCACTCTCGGTGATAAAACAAAGTCTTTCCATTTTAAATATCTAGTGACAACTAACAAATAAAATGTGCCCCTAAGACCTCTTCGGGTAATTGTTTTGCCCTCCGCAGCACCCTACAGGATGCCAAGGCTTGAGCCAGAGTCTGGACTCCGGACTCCGGACCTGAGGCCTTTTATCATCACGATGATGTGGCACCCGGGCGAATCATCATCGCTGCTGTCATGCCTCGTCATTTGCATACTCGTTGCCAGCATTGGAGTGGTCCATGGTTCCTCCTCCGCCTCCTCCTTCAAATACAATCATAATGTGAAGTGGGACTTGGGCATTTTCTTTCTGGGTGTGTCCGGCTGACAGGCGAGTGGCATTTGCGAGCGAGGTGCCAATAGATGGAGCCCTATCCTGTCTCTGTTCTGGATGGAATTCCCCCCCGAAAAGCCGGGGCTTCGGCTGATTGATATGCATGCGAAATCTAAGCATCACTTGGCTTTGTTTATTGACAGGCAATTTGCGGAGCCAGGCGCTTCAATTTGCCAATTGACAGCCACATCACAGCGGGCATTCAGCGGGTATTTTCTCAAAATGAAATTATACCTGACCGCTGAAGAAATGCCAGGCATATGCTTATCAAATTTATACTACTTTTTATTTTTAGAATAAAATGTTCAACCAAGGCGGTAAAGAAAATATTTTTCTTAACATTTTAAATCTTAATAAAAATGTACTATTTTCTCTATTGACAATATCACCTCTAGAGTCATTAATCCCTCTCAAAAATATTCTGAAAAACCCCTCTAATTACCTTAGTCCTTGTTTATTTCCCGTGTGTATTTATGCGGTGACCTTTTAATGAGCTGCGGCCACCCGCATAATGCGTATACGCCACGTTGCAGAGCGGCAAAGAAAGCGATTAGCATTATTTATGGCTCAACTGTTTGGTCTAATTGAAACCACCAAATAATTGGTCCCCGCATTGACCTGCAGCAGCTTAGCCAATTAATGCGGCCATATAATTTCAGCGGGGAAACCCAGTTTCCAGTTTCCAGTTTTCAGTTTTCCGTTTGCTAATAAAATGAAATTACCAAACATTTTTGGGAAATTACAACACAGAAAGGTCCTGGCCCTTGCATTTGAGTGTGTTCATTAAATACACTCACATATACACACACACACTCATACACAACAGGCAAAAGTGTCATGGCCCCTGTGGGTAAGCAGAAGCGAAATGCATTACGTATACGCCATGTGCGGGCCGATTGGAAAATTGCGCCAATCTTGCAGCTAAGTGGCCATAAAACTGCCAGCCCACCCAGGCCACGCCAGGACAACTATATTTCCACACATACCACACTAAACAGGGTGCGGGGTGGGTGGTGGGTGGTTTCGCTGGCATTTTCCACGCCTGCTGCCATGGCAACCATTTTGCTCCCCATTGTCATTGGCGGCAAGTGCACGAAAATTAGCCGGCATTCGGGATGCTTGACAATAAAATTGACATTCGGATCGACAACGAGTGAACTTCGCGTTGAATAATGCAATTCGTTTTCCACACACAGCGTTCAGGGTTTTCCCATTTCCCATTTTTCCTCCAACCGTTTTGCGTTGTGTTTTTTAATCGATTGATTGAAATGTTTGCTGCAAATTGATTGATGGCATGCAGTCCGCCCAGCTCCCATATATGTGTGTGTATATTTTAAATTGATATATAACTGCAGGAGGTCTTGGAAAGTATCTTGGAGTGTCTATAAAAAGACACACATCCTGGAGGCTGGCCCGAAATGTTTACAAGTTATCTGCCTGTTTTATATATATATTTTTTTTCTGGATTTGTAAAGAGATTTGACATGTAAAAAACTTGATTGATTGATTCGCTTAACTGCCACGTATATTCTTCTTTTGAGTTCCCCTCAGCTTAGGACTTGTCTTACACATTCTGCAAGCAATTTATCAACAATTCCGGGTACTAAGTAATTACTTACCGATCCACGGCTATGGCCACCAGATGCAAAATCGAGGCTGTGCAGCAAAGGACATCGCAGGAGGTCCAAATGTCGCACAGTTCGGGACCCAGAATCCAGCCTTGGCTGATCTGCAAAGGAAAGGAAAAAGACCGAAATATTTCAGTAAAGTTGGTTACTCAAATACTCTAGACAATAAAAGTTAATGATGGCTTATTAAATTTGATGCTCACTGCGGTAGTGTGAGCCCCACTGGCAGTATAAAATGTAATGGCCTCTAATAACAAAGCAAACAAGGATTTAAAGGATTCCCCAACATAAAGGTTCAAGTGTCGAACCAAAAGGTTCACAGTTAAAAAGCAGCAGCAGCCATGGGGAGTCGTTACCACCTACGGAATTGGCTACTCTTCAGTTTCATTCTGGCCAGTGGCCAATTGCAGATACCTCTGGATGAGCACCTGGAGCAGGATTTAGCAAGCCTTTTCAGGGTTATTGAACCATTAAACTATTACCTTCGGTTCCACTGCTTCATCACCTTCACGGGGACCTTCGATCTAAGACCCTCCCTCGAGCAGCGTCTCATGGAGCGCTTTACGGTGCCAATATATTCAGTTGGATCGCAGAAAGGACCTCAAAATCATCGCTATCCTATAGCTCGAAATATGGTAATCATTTTATTCAGCGGCCTAGAGGATCCCACACTGGCTGCCCTCAACGACCCGGAGCTCGCCAAGGGCGTGCCCTTTTTTAGCTTTGTGTACATTCCACCTCGAAATGTCAGTGGAGTCTTGACCAAGGACGAAATGCTGGAGTTCTTCTCTTGGTGCTGGGAACGAAAGTTCCTTCGCTCGATGCTTTTCCTTCGGGGCGAGTCCGAAGTCGAGGTTTGGTCGTATTTTTACTTCAAAAATATAACCATGATGAAGATCAGTGGGGCAGGAACCTTGAAAAGCCACTTGCGAAAAAGTGGTTATAGTTTTTATGTACAGGTTGCCAACGATTTACCATCTATTTTTTGGGTGAGCCTTAAGAGAATTTCCTATTAAATATTTTAAATATGTAATATATTTCTTTCCTGCAGTACAACTCATCGGAGCAAGCAAATGTCATAGGCGGCGGAAAAATCAGTCTGTCCGGACCCGTTGGCATTATGACAGTGGAGTTCATGCGTTACCTCAACGTCACTATGGACATTCTTCCCCTCACCGAAACGCAGAGCTCAAACTACAAGGTATTTGAGGTGTCCAGTGATCGGAGGGTGGACATGGTGGCCAATCTGGTGGCCAACGATAGCTTTCAATACAGTCCCATTGTGACGGAAACACAGATTTGTCTGGTGCTGCCGCTTCGCCGGCGGGTACCCTTCAGCAGATATTTCCACAAGGCACTAAAGCCCCTCGATCACCTTTGGATTCTACTAGCAACCGTGTGCATATTTGGAGTCAAGTACTTGGCCCATCGTCGTCGATCCTTAGTGGAGTCGCTCTTCAGCAGTCTTCGTTTTTCGCTTGGCATGCCCCTGCCAGGTGGTCAGCTGGATCGATTGCCTCTGGCGGACAAGATACTGGAGGTCTACGTCTTCTTGTTTGTGGGTATATCGATCGGTGCCAGTGTCTCCTTACTAAGTACGGTCCTGACCACCGGCGTTTACTATCCACCCATCACGGATGTGGAATCGATGCGAGCCAGTGGTCTTCGGATTAAGACCAGCGATCCCACAATAAAACAGGCCTTCGAGGATAATCAAATGCCTAGAGCGTTGGCTGATCTGGTGGATGTAACGGATGAGAAAACAGCTTTCCAGAACTTTATCCAGCTGAATGACAACTATGCCTATGTGCTGTCAACTCACAATTGGAAGGGCTTTGTGTTGTACCAGCAGCGTTTGAATAGTAAGCGATTCGCTATCTCTGGACCC
Organism: Drosophila ogumai; assembly: GCA_018904815.1. Classification (NCBI taxonomy): domain Eukaryota; kingdom Metazoa; phylum Arthropoda; class Insecta; order Diptera; family Drosophilidae; genus Drosophila; species Drosophila ogumai. The sequence continues at coordinate 19,604 of JAEIIJ010017493.1, read as the reverse complement.
GAGCTGTGCTCCAATGCCCGTCACCTGCGTTTGCCCATCTCGCCGCACTCGCCTTTGAGGTTCCTCTTTTCGGATTACTTTTACAGGATATTCGAGTCGGGACTCCTGCAGAAATGGCTGCTGATGGGTTTCCAAAAGTATCGCGAAATTCGGAATATCTTGAAATTACCCGTGGATGAGGCCAATAACTGGAAGCCGCTGAACTTGGAATTCTATTCAGTGTTTATAAAGGTTTACATAGCTGGCATGTTTTTGAGCACTGTGGTATTTATCTTGGAGCTGCTCCACAAGAGATACATTAATCGATAAGCCCTGTTTTGCTAACCTTTTTATATACCCAAAGTTGTAATATCAATGTTTGCTTTTGTAACGAATAAATCCAGCACTCTTTGCGCTTTTTATAAGCACCTCGAACAGGACCCCGAAGCATAGTTAAATGTTATGTCTTCTAATAGCAAAGCAAACAGGGATTCAAAGAACCCCCCGTATAAATTTTCATATGCAAAGCTTAAGGGGTACAGTCGAAAGAAAACAACAGTCATGGAAAGTCGTTACCATCTACGGGCCTGGCACCTACTCAGCCTCATCCTAGTCAGTACCTTTATCCCAGACACCAGTTCTCTAAAGATTCTACTGGAAAATGGAGAAACTAATGAGCAACTGGATCAGGATGTTAATGAGTTTTTGAATGCAGTCGAAGGACCCCTACGATTCTTGGGCTGCCACAGCATCATTGCCTACACAGGAAACTTTGATCTGCAACCTTCTCTCGAGCAGCGTCTAATGGAGCGTTTTACGATTCCAATATACACAGTTGAGTCCCACAAAGGACCCCTGAATCGACGCTATCCGCTGGCGGAGACCCTTGTGGTTGTTATGTTCTCTGGCCTCGATGACCCCACACTGGATGCTGTCAATGACACAGAACTTGCATTTGGTTTAAAACAAAGTTTTGCTTTTTTCTCCACAAAACCTTTGACAATGAAAGCACTAAGACAGTTTTTCAACTGGTGCTGGGAAAGGAAATTTGTTAGATCCCTGGTCATGTTCCAGGGTGAGTCTGAGTTCGAGACTTGGGCGTTTTATAAACTAGAAAAACTAGTTGTCACTAAAATTTTAGATGCCGGAACTATTAGAGACTTTTTTCGAAGAGAAGGATATAAATTTCATGTTCAAGTGGCCACGGATATGCCATCTATATTTTGGGTGAGCTCAAAGATGCGGATGTATATATATTTTTTAATATTTAAAAATATTTTCCTTTCCCTTTAGTACAACTCATCGGAGCAAGCGGATGTGATTGGTGGTGGCAACATCAGTCTGTCCGGACCAATTGGCATCATGCTGGTGGAGTTCATGCGATACATCAATGCCACCATGGACATTCTGCCAGTCTCAGAATCGCAGAGTTCAAATTACGAGTTCCTCGAGGTGGGCAGTAGTCGGCCAGTCGATATGGTGGCCAATCTGGTGGCCAACGATAGCTATTTAAGCAGTCCAGTGGTGACGGATTCGCAGAATTGCCTGCTAGTGCCACGTCACATGATGATTTCCGAAGGCAGATATTTCGACAAGGTGTTGGAGTCCGGCTTGTACTACCTTATGTTGGCCGCGTTCATTATGGTGCTTGTGGTTAAGTACTTCGCCCATCGACGTCGATCGCTGGTGGACTCGTTATTCGGCTCATTTCGATTTCTGTATGCAATTCCCCTGCCCGGTGGTCAGTTGGCTCGATTGCCCCTGGCGGACAAGATAATTGAGGTCTACTGCTTCCTGTGGATGGGAATCTACATCACCACCTGTGTGTCCGTGCTGAGCAGCGCCCTGACCACGGGAATACATTACCCGCCCATCAAGGATGTGCAGTCGATGCGAGACAGCGGACTTCGGATTATGACAGCGGATCCCACCATAGCGAAGGCATTCAAGGAAAATGAAATGCCCAGATCGTTGGAGGATCTGGTGGACTTGGTGGATGACGAAGTACTTAAAGAGCAATTTTTTAATTTAAACGATAGCGTCGTCCACGTGACACAAACGCACAATTGGCCGGGGTTTCGGCTATATCAGAATCGTCTGAAAACCAAGGGTTTTTCGATTGCGGGACCTAAGCTCTGCTCGAAAACGCGCCACCTTAGATTACCCGTCTCGCCGACCTCGCCACTGAGATACCTTTTCAGTAACTACTACTTCAGGATTGTAGAGTCGGGCCTGCAACAAAAATGGTTGCTGACGGGTTTCCAAAAGTTTCGTGAGGTAATGGGAATCACAAAGTTACCCTTTGATTCGGTAAAGGAGTTTAAGCCACTGACCTTGGCCTTTTATTCCTTTGCTATAAAGATTTATATAGGTGGTATGCTCTTGAGCACCTTGGTTTTTATAATGGAGCTTCTCTATAAGAGATACCATGGCTAGAGATATAAGTACCTAGAGATCTAGATTTAAGCTTTTTGAAATTATTATGAATGTCTAAGGAATACTCCAAATAAATCCAGCACTCCCGCTTTTTATTAGCACCCCGAAAGGGACACCCAAATGCATAGTTAAAAATAATGTCCTTTAACAACAAAGCAAACAAGGAGGTACGCTAAGGACCCTCTGGTAAAAGCTGAAGCGTTACAGTTCAGAAACGATAGCAGTCATGGAGAGTCGCTTCTATCTATGGACCTTGCTTATCAGCAGCCTTATCCTGGCCAAAGGACAACTAAAGATTCCTCTGGAAATCAGCCGATTGGATAAGCAGCTGAATAACGATATTGACAATCTTTTCCGAATTCTAGATAATCTCAATCGATCCATAAAATGCTACAACATTATAGCCTTCTCAGGAAACTTCGATCTGAGACCTTCCCTGGAACAGCGCCTGATGGAGCACTTCTCAGTGCCTATTTATACGGTGGGAGCCAGGAGAGGATACCTTAATCACAGCTATCCGAAGGCCAACAACATGGTGATCGTTTTATTCAGCGGCCTGGAGGATCCCACTCTGGCTGCTCTCAACGACCAGGAACTCTCCGATTTCAATAACTTCCTAGGCTTTCTATATGTTCCACCGCGCGACGATAACCGACTCCTGACCATGGCTGAGTTGGAGGAGTTCTTCACCTGGTGCTATGAACGAGAGTTCTATCGCGTTTTTCTTTTCTTTAATGGAGAATCCGAGCTCGAGACTTGGTCGTACTATTACCTCAACAATTTAACCGTGATGAGGTACACTAAAGAAAACAGTTTTGGGGATGTTATCCGAAAACAAGGACACAGGTTTCTTGTGCAGGCTGCCAACAATCCTCCAGAAATTTTCCTGGTGAGTTTTGAGAGGAGATTTTTTGTGTAATACCTAATGCTCTCCTACGGCAGTACAATTCATCGGTAGAAGCGAATGTTATTGGAGACGGAAACTTGAGTCTTTCTGGCCCTGTTGGCTTCCTGATGGTGGAGTTCATGCGCTACCTCAACGCCACCATGGAGGTCCTTCCGATCCCACACAAGCAGAATGTGAATTATAATACCCCCAAGGTGGTCAGCAATCGGAGAGTGGATTTGGTGGCAAACCTAGTGGCAAACGATAGCTTCCAGTTCAGTCCCATTGTGTCGCGATCTCAGATGTGTCTTCTGGTGCCACGTCGCAGGACGATTCCCTTCAGCAGATATTTCGACATGGTGATGTCGGCTGGTTATCACTGGATCTATTTTTTGTTTTTAATATTCGTGTGCGCTGTCAAGTATGTAGCTCATCGTCGTCGATCGCTGGTGAATTCATTTCTAAGTAGCCTTCGATGGATCCTGGGAATCCCCCTGCCTGGCGGTCAGCTGGATCGATTGCCTCTGGCGGACAAGATAATCGAGGTTTACTGCCTCTTGTTCTTGGGAATTCTCATCAGCACTTTCGGCTCATTACTGAGCAGTGCCCTGACCACCGGAATTTATTATCCACCCATCACAGATGTGGAGTCGATGCGAGCCAGTGGCCTACGGATTTTGACTTCAGAGACCGAGACCCTGCAGGCATTCAAAGACGATGAAATGCCGAGCTCGCTGGCGGATCTTGTGGACATAGTGGATGGTTTGACCCTCCTCAAGTTTTCTATCGCGCAAAACGACAGCCATGTTAATGTGATTGAAACGGCGAAATGGCGGCAATGTCGGCCTTACGAAGAGCATATGAATAACAAACCTTATGCTATTACCGGACCCGAGCTTTGCTCGGGAGAGCGTCAACTGCGATTACCCATCTCGCCGAAGTCGCCACTGCTTTTTAGTTTCAGAAAGTATTACCATCAGGTATTCGAGTCGGGTCTTCAGCAGAAATGGGCGCGGATGGCCTTGCAGGACTTTCGAAATTTTGCTGGCCTCACAAATTTGCCCCGAGAAACGGAAAGGAAGTTTAAGCCGCTAACCTTGTCTTTTTATTTTCTTTTTATAAGGATTTACATAGGCGGAATGCTCTTAAGCACTTTGGTTATTGTAATAGAGTTTTTCTATAAGAGATACTTTGGCTAGACATATAAGTAAATAGAGATCTAGATTTAAGCTTTTTGAAATTATTATGAATGTCTAATGAATACTCCAAATAAATCCAGCACCTCCTGCTTATTATTAGCACCCCGAGAGGGACACCCGAAAGCACAGTTAAAAGTAATGTCCTCTAATAACAAAGCAAACGAGGAGGTATTCCAAGGACCCTCTAGCATATAGAAAGAGTTAAAAACTGAAAAGTTACAGTTGAGTAGCAGTAGCAGTCATGAAGAGTTGCTTTTATACAAGGACTTTGGTCCTCTTCATAGTCATCCTTCTTACCAAGTTGATTCTGGCAAGCTGTAACCTACACATTCCTCTGGAAATCGAAGTGACAGATGAGCAACTAGATCAGGACATTCACACCCTTTTCGGCGTAATCGATGGAGTGAAGAAGTTGGTGGGATGTCACTCGTTCATTACATACACGGGAAACTTTTACCTGAAACCTTCACTGGAGCAGCGTGTTATGGAGCACTTCTCGGTGCCTATTTATACCGTGGGTTCCAGCAAAGGACCTCTAAATCATCGCTATCCCACAGCTGAAAATATGGTGATTATTTTATTCAGCGGCCTGAAAGATCCCACACTGGCTGCCCTCAACGACACGGAGCTCTCCGATGGCAATATGTTCTTTAACTTTCTGTATATTTCACCTCGAAATGAGAGTCGAGTCTTGACCAAGAACGAGATGGAGGAGTTCTTCTCCTGGTGCTGGGGACGAGGCTTCATTAACGTTTTTCTCTACTTTCGTGGCGAGTCAGAGCTCGAGACCTGGACTTACTTTTACTTTAACAATATAACCATCTCGAGAGTCAATGAAAAAATTAGCTATAAGAATGTGTTGCGGAGACAAGGCTTCAGGTTTCTCGTGCAAGTTACCAGCGATCCTTCAACGATTATTATGGTGAGTTTGCAGAAGGAATATCTAGTATAAAATCTGATTTAAATAAGACTCTTCTCCTTTAAGTAGTACAACTCTACAGAGCAAGCGGATGTGATGGCTAATGGCAAGGTTAGCTTGTCGGGCATTGTAGGCATCCTGATCGTGGAATTTATGCGTCATATCAACTCCACCATGGACATACTTCCGCTCCTGGAAGGACAGACCACCAATAGGAGTGTGGACATTGTGGCCAATCCTGTGGAGAACGGTAGTCTTCTGTATAGTCCCGTGCTCTCGGACTTTCGGATGTGCCTGCTGATTCCGCATCGGAGAAAGGTTCCTTTCAACAGATATGTGGACAAGTTCGTAAGCGGCCTCCATTGGTACTCGGTTCTCCTTATGATTTTGATCTTGCCGATCAAGTACATTTCCCATCGACGCCGATCGCTGGTGGACTCGTTCTTCAGCACTTTTCGCTTTGCTCTGGGAATTCCCCTGCCCGGCGGTCGGCTGCAGCGATTGCCTCTAGCGGACAAGATAATCGAGGTGTACTGCATGCTGGTCATGGGAATCCTTCTCAGCACATATTCGTCCGTATTCAGCAGCGTCTTGACCACGGGATTGCATTATCCACCCATCAAGGATGAGGAATCGTTGCGAGCCAGTGGCCTACGGATAATGACATGCTATCCCTCTGACCTGCAGGCATTCAGAGACAATCGAATGCCGAGGTCATTGCTGGATCTGGTGGATGTGGTGGATAAGGAAACGACTTATAGGCATTTCACTTCCCTGAACGACAGCTGGGTTAATGTGGTGCGAACGCCCAACTGGGTCCATTTGTATCAGGAGCGTTTGAAGGTAAAGCGTCTCGTTAATGGTGGACCGCAGCTATGCTCGAGCGGATGTCACCTGCGATTACCCGTCTCACCGAAATCGCCACTGAGGTTTATCTTTAAAGAATATTTTCTGAGAACTTTCGAGTCGGGTTTGCATCATAAATGGCACCTAATGGGTTTCCAAAAGTTTCGTAAATCAGAGGGCATTGCTCAATTGCCCAGGGACACGGAAATGGAGTGGAAACCATTTAATCTTAGTTTTTACTCAGTTTATTTGAAAATCTTCGTAGGGGGAATGGTGTTGAGCATTTTGGTTTTTATTATAGAAATTATTTACAAGAGATACAGGGGCTAGGAACTCCTTAATTATTTGAATTACCAGTTTATAATCTCAATGTTAAAAACATCAGAATAATTTTTATTCCCAGCTTATAATCTCAATGTTTGCTTGGCTTAAAAAATTGTGCATGTTTTAAAGAAATTTTATAAAAATAAATCCAGCACTTCTCGCGCTTTTCAGCACCTACATAGAAAAACTCACCTCGTAGACGGCTCCCAGGGGCATCACCAGGCAGGCCACAAAGAGATCGGCCACGGCCAGTGAGGCCACCAGATAGTTGGCCACATTCTGCAGATTCCGTTCCAGGATAATGGCCGCAATGACAAAGACGTTACCTGCAATGATCGAGGGAGAATGAAGAAAACTTAATCAAATGTGGAACTAGAATGGATATAGTATAAACCTTTCAGCAGCCTAATTAGGAAAATTGGCTTGAGAGGAAAAAGTTTGGAATTCAATTCCAACTCGGGACTGCAGCTGATGATGGAAAGCGAAAGCGAAACCGAAACCGCAGCGGAACGGAGAAAGTTTCTCTCAAGGGGAATTGGCAAACTTCTTTGGACCGGATAGAGAGTAAGAGAGCCGTGACCCTAAATGAAATGGGAATCTTATTAAGCTTGTCTTGCCGAGAAGGGATTGCACTGTTGCAATTCCACCTGCAGTGGCAGCTTCCACACAAAGCCCAAGACAAAGACAAAGTTTGCGGAAAAGCCAAAATAAACGACATGAGCTAATCGCGCTGTCGTAAACTTTCGCCAAAAAGCTGCAGGATCAGGTTTGGGTTCTTCTCCTTTTTTTTTTGTCTCTTTTTTTGGGAGGGTGTAAAATCACCTTTGATGTCTGCCAGAGCTCTGAGCGTACTTTTTCCTCTGGGTTTTTTTCTCTGGGCTTTTCTCTTGCTACTGCCACTACTTGTGGCCCACTTGAGGCAGCCAAAGAAAGCCAGCCACTACAGGTGCGAGACATGCAATTTGTGGCATTGAATCCGCCGACAGTCGACACTTTCACACACTCTTACATAGAGCCTGCCCGGGCCTGGAGACACACATGCAATTAGATACTTGAGTGTCAAAGTGAAGGCAAGTAGACAAGCCCCATGCCTGCCGCCAGCTGTTTGCGTTTTTGAGTTCCAAACAGTGGCCTCTCCTCCGCAGGGGGTTGCTCTACAGATTCCACGCTTAAGATGGTTTTTGTAAGTTAAGTAAGTTTTTGTTATATAAATTAGCTTGGAAATTTGTTTCATATTTTCATATTAGATATTTCATATTAGAAGTTTTTTTTTGAACGTTTTTAGTCATTGGAAAGTCAAGAAAAATTATTAAAGGATCTAAAGAAACATCTTGGTAATGTAAAAACATAATTAAAAAATAATACTTGGAGAGGTAGTTTAGGGAAGAATATTTTTATAAATTTATTTTTAAGGCTTTTAAAAGCTATGAAATATATTTTTTAAATAAATAGAAAATCTTGAACATTTATTTCTAGAACCTTTGTTTTTCTAAATCACGAATATTTAAAACCACAAAAATTTAAAGATTATTTTAAAATAAATCAAAATAACTTGAAATTATGTAAAGAAAACAATTCAAAAATTATTTTAATAAAAAAAATATGTTGTTAAATGGTTTAAGATAAGAGAAGGTAGGAAAATATAAGCATAGGTATTGTTTTATATAAAAAATCTATTAAAGAGCGTTTAGTTAAAGGCTAAAAATAAGAAATGTTAGGAGCCTTATTTTCAATAAAAATTACATTAAATTTGTAAGCAACAATTAAACTCTCTCCATATCTCTGCCGTTATTAATCCTAATTACCGATAGATAACATCTTCGACAAATGACAAATTGATTTCACATTTATACGAATATTTCAAGTAATTAAATGTATAAATATTAAACCAACTCAAACGATAAATCAAGCTGGAATTAAATCAGTTAAGTCTTAATCAAAACCCACTAGCCGCCGGCCTGCAAGAGCCACTCAGTCAGTTTAAATGCGATTTATAAGTAGGTCACAAAATATTTCCCCATTGAATTCGTACATTTTAAAGCTGCCCCTGGACCTTGCTCTCTCTCCTTTTATTTTTATTTTAATGCCGCTGAGTGACCGAAAGCGTGAAGCAATCTAGCTAAAATTAGCATTAAAACTCATTAGCATTTTCTTTTTAAATGCTAAATGCTGCTGCCGACGCTGACGAAAACTGCAAAAGTTCAAAAGCGAGACGAGCGATGAAAAGGAAAACTAAAGGCAGAGCAACGGGGAGAAGGGGAGGGAAACGGAAACGGAAACGGAAGAAAGAAAAACTAAATAAACACAAATTAGTAGGAAATCAGAAATGAAAACAAGTGAGAGGAAGCGAGACATGTCGGAGATCCTTTTTTAAGGAGGCGGAGACTGAGGCGGCGCTAAGAATCGTAGCATACTTTGCAGCTCTCGTTGTCGTTATTTTTATTTGCCTCTTGACTTTTGTGCCCGTTTTAAGCGAAATGAAATGAAATGAAATGAAATCTACTTAAATTAATGAAATCAATTTCAGCCGGCTGCTCTGCTTGATTTTTATACATTTTGTTTGGATTTTACAACTTGAACATAAAGTTTTCCTCTCATGGAGGAGGAGGAGGAGGTGATGGTAGATACACTGTGATTGATTGATTGACTGTCAATTTTAATGCGGCGTGTCTTTGCCTAGATGGATGCCGGTTTGTTTGCCATCGGATTTATGGCTAAATGCGTGTAATGAATGTAGCCCAGCAACAAAAGCGAGAGAGATCCATTCCCCGGCCTCGTTCTCAATTCCCATTGCCGTTGCCGTTCCTCGTCATTGAGCTGCCTTATTAATAACTGAGTCTGAGCTGCTTCAGCATCTGAGCCATAATAACAACAATAATAAATAATATAAAATGCCCATGCCCCAGTATCATAAATATCAGTTACGCGTATTTTATTATCTACAACTGAAGCTGCCACCCAGAGGGGGAGGTGGTTCCTTCCTCCGTTCCCTTCTCTCTCCTGCTCCGCCTTATTGAATTGTTTGCCATATTCCCCAAGGATTTGAAGGAGGCGCGTGCCTGAGACTGGCATTCAAGGAATTTACTTTTGGACGAGGTTTTTGCGAGGGGCGAAATTCAGTTCTGCGACTGAAATAATTATGTCTATGTTTGGGCTTCGGCTTACACTTGAAGCGGGAAGTTAACTTAATTTTTAAGAAACAAATTAAGGCATTTTTTAAGGGGTTTTTATTATTATTATTATGTTAATATATAATCATTGGCTAGATTTAATTTTAAAATATTAAAAAATTTATTTACCGGAATTTTAATGGGTTTAGTTTCAATTTTTTAAAGGAAACTTTAGCTTGAAAGATTTAGTCATATACTGCCCTTTGAAAATATATAAAAAATATTGTATACAAATTTAAGCAATTTAACATCTTACTAACCCAATTATTTTCCCAGTGTGCCCCTTATTTTATTTAAAGAAATTTTAATGTATTTAGTTTTAATTTTTAAAGGAAACTTCAGCTTAAAAGTCTTAATCCTTGTAGTAACCACAGACTTCCCTTAGAAATTAGCTATAAAATATTAAAATATTTTGAAAACTAATTCAAGAATTTTCCCCAGTGTAACCTTATTTTTTCCCCTCACTCCCACTTTAAACTCACCAATTATTGTGACCAATATCATCAGTCCCAGCAGCACCGATGTGACGGCCATTCGCAGCAGCTGCGTAAAGTCATCCTCGGCCACTTTGCTGGTGGTCACATTAATGCCCGCACTGCCATTGACCAGATCTACTTGCCCGCTCCGGTTGTTCATCATCATCTCACCAAACAGACCCGTATCATTGCCATCGAGCAGCAGCGTGTCATTGAGCAGCATTGCTCCCAGGCCCACGGCCACATTGGTATAGTTATTGTCCATATCGATCAGCTGGAGAGCTGGCGGGGAATCCGATCCTGATGCCGATGCCGATGCCTCTGCCTTGGTCGTGGTAGCTGTCGTTAAAGCCCTGTGAGCCGCCTTGGCTGTTATCCTGGCCGCCGCCGCCGCCACGGAGGCACTGGCCGCTGCAGCAGCCAAGGCGGCGGTGGCCAGCGGTGAGCCAGCGGTTGAGTTGCTTGGTGGTTCGGTGGGCAGGACAGGTGCCGGTACGGGAGACTTTAGTGCAGATTGGGAGTTAGGTCCCTTGAGGCGGGAACGCCGCTTTCCAGAGCTATAGTAACGCTTGCTGTTGTTGTTGTTGTTGGTGTCCTCTAGCTGGACAAGAGGTTTGCTGACTGTTTGGTTTTCCTCGGCCTCGGATTCGTCCTGGTCCTGGTCCTGATCCTCCTCCTGGCCTTGGGAGCTCTGCAGCTCGGGATGGGGTTCGGCTATCAGAAAGGCCCTGTCATTCACACTATTGGCTATGTAAATGTAGTCCAGGGCATCTTAAAGAGGAATAAGTAAAATTTAAGATAATTAATTAATTAATTAATTATAATAGGTAAGCTAGTTTTGAGCTTGAAACATATTTAAAATATTAGGAAATTATTTGTATTTTTCTACGTGCAGCCTTGATACATCTGTAAACTTCAGCATTCTGGATTTTATTTATTCTTTTTAAAATATTTTTTAACTTCATCCACACATGAAATCATATATTCAATATTTTTCCCTGAATATAAAAAATTGAAGATAATTAATTTCTAATACTTAAGTTTGTTTTGAGCTTAAAAATTAATGAAGTCTGTATATTTATTTAACTTAAATAAAAATGATATATTTTATATGTATGTAAACTCATATATTAAAAACATTAAATATTTTTCCCTAAAAAATCTTTTCTTCTATTTAAATCTAAACCCAATTTAACAAGCAAAAATCTCCTAAATTTCTGTGCTGCAATAAAATGTTTTAAAACAATAACCCGAGGGTAATGTGTGTGGCTGCCATGTGTACCCACCATTAAAGCTGGTCTCGTGCGCCATTTTTGTGGATATTCGCGTTGTTCTTTTTTTTTTTTTTTTGTTTTTGGGGATGCTTGGCGTCGCTTCGCTTCGCTTAATTGCAGCCGCAGCGGAAATGAGGAGTAGACGGAAACGGAAGCGCGACTATGCAACGGCGATGGCGATGGCAATGGCAATGGCCCGCTCCTGGCTCCCCAGTGACGTGTGTATAGGTGTGCTGTTATATTTGGGTGGGGTTTCAAGGTGGTGCCGTTGTTGTTGTTGTTGTTTTTGTTGCTGTTTCATGTGATGGCGGCCACTCAGACAGGCGGGGCGGCGCATGGTGACACTTTTGCCTGCTTCCTGGGCTCCTGTCTCTCTCAATGTGTGTGTGTGTGTGTGTGTTAGCAGCAGCGTGTGCTCGGTGCCGGGCAGGATGTATTATCCTAACGAGCTTTCAAGTGTTTACATGGAGCGTTTACAATTTCGGCTTTTGGCTTTCACTTTTCTTTTTTTCCGACTTCCTCTTATTCCAGTTCCAGTTCCTCTCAGTGTGCTCTTTTCTTTTTGTTTGTTAGTATTTTCTTTCTTTTTAGATTTCCTTGTGGCAGTGTTGCTTTGTGCTTTGTGTTGATTGTTGCTCCACGACGCTGCTGCTTTGTACTCTTTTTTTTTTTTTGGTTTTTCTTAGTTTTTTTTTTTTTTTGGTTTATTTAAGCTCTTCCGTTTGCTGTCGTGTGTTTATGGCCCATTTGATGTGCTATTTTCATATCCGGGAAGCAAATTTCGCATCCGATTGCCTTCTGCCCAATTGGTGGCCTTTTGGGTCGCATTCTAAAATGAAAACCAATAGAAAATGGGTTAGAGATATATTTTTTTTTTATATGATTAAAGCGAGTTCTCTTAAGAGTTTTTAATTAGTTAAGTTTCCCAACAAATAAACCTTCAAATGTATATATTTATAATGTTAGAGGTTTGTTTTTATTTGTTTAATGTATATAGCAATTTATAGCTATTAATATTTAATTTAAGTGTAAAATTGAAGCATTTTTTAAAGCAACCAACCTTTTATTTAGTAAATAAAAATAAGTTTAAGAGCCTTGTACACATTCTTTCCAATTTTTATGGAAATTTATAAGAAGAATGAAATCTTTATCTTGATGAAAGTGATATTTAAGAACCTAGTAAATATTGTAAATTAATTTCTGAACAAAAGAACCTTTAACTTAAAATGAATATTACAAGCTTTAACTTAATAAAATAGTAATAAACCTTTTATCTGATTAAAAATACTGTGAATTTAGTACAATTTATATTTAATAGTCCTTTCTATACTCTAAATTTATTTTAAATTTATCTACATCTCCCTTTTAACCCATTTTCGGCAAAAAAACTAAAATTAGATAATAAATCTGCGCCACCATCCCGGTGCGCAACTAATATTTAAAAAAGCTTGAAATTCAATTTCTGCGGTTGATTTTTGTGCTGGAAAATAATTTCCTGTGGGTCTGCGGCATATAAATACATATATTTTACGCCTGCCGAAAATTTATTGTATTCAATTTCCTTTCCGCATTGTGCGTAAAGTGTAAATGAATTTGAAATGCTACCACCGACGCTGATGCTGCGCCCGCTTGTTAAATAATTTAACGCAATTTCAGCAATTACACGGAATCACTTGGCACGATAAATAAATATGAAGACTGAAGGCAAGCCAAGCGTTGTTTTTCCTTTTTTTATTTATTTTTTTTTTTTCCTTGCCCCAGGACAGCCACTCACGCACACACACACACACTCAAGCTCCTGCCAAGGCATATCCTTACGCATACGTGTGCATGTGAGAGACTGGCGGAAGTTTTGCGTGCGTGCGACAGGCGCCATTGCCAGCGGCTCCTTACGTCTCCCCCACTTATGCCCCTCCCCCCTTTCTGCACGTCCTTTTCGGCCCCTCCCCGTCGTCCTTTGTCCCAATGCCGCTACAGAGGCAGAGGCAGCAAAATAAATTTAAAACGCATAAAATGGGAGCAAAAAAGGAGGCAAATACCCCAAGAGCGAAGCCGGGGCTTGGTAAAATGTCATCGCATGTAGTTACATGTGTAGGGTTACAATGGGGGTTAAGAAATTAGTAATAATTATGGGGAATTATAAATTAAAATATGTATTATCTGGAGTGTAACTTGGAGTACTTAAATATTTTTTTTATTTATTTCTTTAATTGGGTTTAGAGGTTCTTGAGATTTACCTAAAGCTTGTAAACTTGTATTTAGTTTTATTATAGAAAATCTTCTTTGAATATTATATATTAAATAAATATGCATTAAAAGTATGGAGATTTGTGTATAACAAATATAAAAAGGTGTCAAAAGCCTATGTGTATTTTTTAAATATTAATTTAATCATTATTTTTTATGAAAATAATATGTATTAAGTTTTATCATGGAAAACCTTCTTTAAATATTTTTAATGGAATAAATATGCCTCAAAAATATGGAATTTTATTTATAAAAAATTTAAAAGGGTCCCGAAAGACAATATGTATTGTTTAAGAATTAATTTAATGATTAATTTAATTCCTTTAAAATTTGTAAGCTACCTAGTATCGAATATAATTCAAAACATCTGCATTTAAGTCTTACAGAAAGTCTATTTCCTTTTTTATTTAATTGAATTGAATGTTTATATACTATTCCATTTTCTTAAACCCTGAAATTATAATTTCTTTTTCTATATAATTTTTTTTTTAATTTAATTTAATTTTTACAAAACTATTCCTTTTATCCTACCCCCAACTGTAACTCTGCGTGTGTCTCTTCTACTACTGCATAGTACACATTGCGGCGCCATAAAACCCAAAGCGAAAATGTTGCATGTTTAATGCCCACCAAGTTTATAGTCTAGGATACCAGGATCTTGCACTCTATGGCTAACTTGCTGATATGATTTGTACTGGCCTTAAGCTGCAAGAAATAAGAGTAGTACTAGCTGCTAGTGCCACATAGATAGGGTGCGGAGTGCTTCTAAATTATGCACAGTACTTTGTTGCTTGTTGTTTGTGTTTTTATAGGAAAGGCAGTCAAAGAGTTATTTGAAAATGTGTGTGTATGTTGCTTTTCCCATGAATATGTTTTCCACTGACTGCACCACAGTGTTTGTTCGGCTAATTATGCCATTAAAATTCCACAAGAGAAATAAAATGTTGAATACTATTAAAATATCATAAAGATAAACGAACGTAAACATGTTTTGGGTTTTAAATTTTTCCAGAAGCAGTTATACGCTCACAAAGTATCTGGAAGAGGAGTTAACTTTTTACACTTTAAGGTAATAATCATGAAAAACTAGAGCCATATTTTTTGCTCATTAAAATCTCATCGTCATATGAGTTTCCAGGAAATCATTAATGGGCTTTTTCTGGCCTCTTCTTTGCCATTTTGTACTCTCATTTTTTTGCATTCTTGACTTTATTAGCAGCCACTTTTGTCAGCCTTTTGTCTAGGAAATATGAATTCACATCTGCGTTTGCTGCCATCCTTTGCCTGAATAGAGAGCATTCTATTTCCCTTTTCTCGTGTTGCCAAGAAAGACTCTTCCCTTTTGAATCCTTTGAGTTGGATTCCGAGCAAAAAAGGCCCTATTGCGCAGTCAGCCACCTGAACTGCAAGTTCCGACCACAATAACCTTCAAATGCCAACATGAGCGTGATAAGGCGAGCGAGTGTGTGGCCATGTAACTAACGTTTTCAAGTTCAAAGTCGATTTAATGCGGAAGTTTATGCCAAGCCATGAGTGTTCAAGGCGAACTACAGGGGAGCTTACGTATTAGAAGCCGGATTCGAAGTTTAATTGGAAGTTTATTAATCGATAGTAAAGGAGAAAGAAAGGCTAAGAAGGGTTTTCAAGATATTTGTAAGTCTGTAGAGAATTGTAGGGTATATATGATGATTTTAATTTTGTAAAGATTTTTAAGGTTAGTAAAATTAGTCTTTCTAAATCTATACAGATTTTTAATGTTTATAAAATAAGTGAGTTGAAATCTGTCAGGATTTTTATACTTGGTAGAAGAAGGCATTTGCAATCTCTGAGTATTTCTAAAAGGCAATAATTCCTGTGACTAGAAAACTCTAATTACATCCCAAATTAACAGGAGCAGAAGCTTTTATATTCAAGAATATAATAGAATAGTGCTTTAGCCATGTTCCACTGTACTGACGCTTATTTTGGCCTGTCGAGTGGAGTGTGTGCTGTAGATCCTGGGAACGTGCGCTGCTCTGGGCTCGTTTGAAGTGCAGTTGAGTGTGAAGACGACACATGTCGCTTAAATGCACACCCAGTCGCACCTGTATACCCACCCCACTCCCCTGTGAACTAGTAACCCCCCTGCCCCCTCTGGCCATGGTGGAGTGCACTTGTTGCGGTTCGCAGCTTGTCCGGCAGAGAGTCGCCTGCATACATTATGCAAGTGTATGCCAAATGTTTTCTGTGTGAGGGAGAGAGTCAATATGTGTGTGTGAGTGAGTGTGTGTAGTGTGTGTAGTGTGTGAGAGAATGTCACTCGCTTTTTATAGTCGTCGAGCTTATCGCATATTTATGCAGTGTGTCCTTTGAAGCAGCGGCCCAGCGCAGGACGCACTGGGCTATAAATCAACTTTGGTTCACCGCACTCAGCTCCTGACCATCTCCTCCTCCTCTCCAGTCGCATTCGCATTCGTATCCGCATCGCAGCAATTACGAAAATTGCCTATCTATGCAATAGTTCTCTTTCTCCTTTTTTTTTAGTTGTTTCTGCCTTGGATGTTTACCCTGTGCCAAGTCATAAATCAAGCAAATAACTAAAGAACGAGGGGCGTAAATTAAGTTGTAGGCGAAAAAGCAATGCTAAAAAAGCTTTGATATAAAATGAATTATGGGAAATGTTGGGGTAAATAATTATTTTAAGGTTTTTAGTTGTATGGTAGAGTGTTTTGTGAGAAAATATTAAAAATTTGCTGTTTTTGGAGTTGGTAAGAATTTTTTTATATTTTTTTTTAGTTAGTTGGAAGCTTACTTAAATCTTATTAAACCCAAGATCGTTAAGGAGCTTAAACGTGGTTTTCTTAATGCTGGAACAATTTTTTACTAAATATATTTATTGCCAAAAAAATCTTTTTAGCAAAAATAATGTAATAATCATATTTGGAACGACTTAAAAAATGTCAGAACTTAAGAAGCAGTGGAAATTCTATTAAGGCTTAGTCCTCAATTTTTTAAAGGTTCTACTCCATTAATATGTATGTATGTAGGTTTAAAAAACGATTTTCATATTATTTCTTTATTTAAAATCTGAATTATTAATAAATAAAACTTTTTTTTTAATCTATAAATCCCATTTCCCTGGCAAACTAGTCAGTCAACCCATCGATGGCACATGACACAATAGTTGGGCATGCCGCTTATGTGTGCGGAGGAGGAGGTGTGTGTGAGTGCGGGGGTGAGTGTGTCTGCCAGTGTGTGTGTGGCCCATCAAAGTGCAGTTTTCCAAAAGCAAGCCAAAAGCGATGTCTCATTGTTTGCCCCTTGCCAATGCCAGCTGTTTGCTGTTGTCAGGGCTCTGGGAAAATAGGGAAAAGGGGAGGGTAGAGGGTAGAGGGAGAAAGGGAAACTAAAATAAAGTAAAATAAATGGCATACATTTTTCATGCGACGCTCGATTTCATTCACCGCACACACACACACACAGAGGCAACCTCAGAGGCAGATATGCAAGACCAGACATTTATCAGTTGTTCGCATGCATTCAAAAGATACTAATGTACATATTAGTTCAGCTCTGTAAGTGGCTGCCCGAGCGCCCTATTCGTTGCTTCCCTCCAGTGCCACTTCCGGTTGGACTCCCTTTTGCACCATTTCCGCTTCATTTCATGCGCCATTTTTCTCTATCTTTGCAGTCGAGTGTTTGCGCCTTGTTCCCATATCCTGAACGGCCTTTCATTGGCCCCTGCCTGCCAGCCTGAGCCTTTTTCTCGCCGCTTTTCCTTTCTCTCTCCTGACTCTCGATTCCCCCCCCCCCACACACACACACACACACAAACACTACTCTATACTACACTCCTCTTGCGGTTGCAGCTGTGTTATGTATACAGCTTCAGTTGGATTGCCTGCCCAGTTTTGTTTCCCATTTTCCCCATTTTCCCCGCCCTGCAATTGCTTTTGCCAATCAGTCTGCTGCAAATAATTTATATCGCTCGAGTGGCTGTGTATGTGTTGGCACCTTGGTTAACTCTTTGGCTGGCTGGTGTTTTATGACCCCTTTGGGAGTGCGTAATAAATATCACGCATACGCAGCGTTGACCGTGGCTTAGCTGTGTTGCAGTTATTAGCTAGAAAATCCCCTGTTGAGGGTCCTCCGCTAATTGCTCATTAATATTCAATTGCCAGCAGCTTTTGTTGAATTATTCAGGCGTAAGCCCTTCGGCAGAGAAACAAATTGTCAGGGAATGCATTTCCCATTTTCCTCTCTCTTAATTTTTTATCTATGTTAAACAATGCAAATAGAGGCGGACATAGAAAGTATGCAAATATTTAAATTCCAGCTTATTTCATGTTCTGCAAGCGGGGCGTGAAATAAATAAAATTCAATGCATTTTTTATCTGCTAAAAAAATGTAAAAAACTTGGCAAAAGCAAAATGCAGAATGCTGCCAGAGGTCGAAGCTAATAATACCCTTGGCCATGGCCATAAATTAATAACTGTAAGGAATCTCTTAAATTGAACTAATAAATTAAAGGCTGGAGATTTGAATATTTTTGATAGCTTGCATAAATCTTTAAATATTTTTGGGCAGTTTTAGAGCATAAATCCATGCATATTTCACGAGTCTATCTCTGAAATGAAATATACTCTATTTTTGTTGGTTGGCTTACAATTTCTGGCATCTGAAAAATGGAAATATGCAGCCAAAAAAAAGAGAGGAAAAGCAAACAAAGCGTTTGAAAACAAATGTTGGCCATGTCGGGCATTAGTCGGAATTGTAATTCGTTTAAATATTTCGTCTATATCCAGAGAGGTTTTTGATGCATGCCACACACCACAAAGCCCTCCATCAAACATTTAAGCTCTTCCCTTGAAAATTGATAGATTTAAGTTGGGTTATTGGTGGTGCAAAAATTCGATGAATTAAAAAAGGAATTTCCCTGCAACAATGTCTCGGTAATATATGGCCCAGAATTGTTGGCTTTTAATTACTTTTGAGCGTATATATCTCAATATTTTCTTTAATGTCAGTCCCGGGCACGATAATAAATTTCCTCATACAATATCCTGCATTTAAATAACACTTCCTGCACCATGTCTAGGCCAAGGCATCCGTCCACGTTTACGTCCACGTCCATACGTCAGTCGGCGCTTTTCCAGACAGTGAAATGAATTTATTTTGCCGGCAGGAAAAGCGGGGAAACTCCAACTGCAGTTGATTTTGCGCTGAATGGCGTGCGAAGGCACTTTGCTTCATTACTTTGTGTGTATTTTTACCCCCTCCCCCCTCTCTCTCTCTCTGTTGATATCCTGTGTATCCTTTTCAGTGTTCTAGGGGATTTCTGTTTTGTTTATTTTGGTTAGCCCAGGGAGAGGAGGAGTCCTGCCCATCTTTGCCACACAATAAAAATTTATGAGCCATGTGCCTCCTGTGCGTGTGCGCCAGTAGCCAGCCCTTTTCGCTTTCGCCGAAGGGAAAGTCTGGCATAAATTTTATATACCTACATATATGTGTCACAACTTGACATGCTTTTTGCCCGCACTTTTCCTTTGCCAGCTGCAGGTAATGTCTGATGCATCTGCATCTCCCATCGCCAGGGCTTTGCTGCATTATGCATGATGCAGCTTCCTGCAGCCTGCAGGCTTTTCCTAGGGTGTGGCAGCCACTTTCTGCTTTTCTTGATCAATTAGTCAGAGGAGAATGGGTGGTGGGATATTTTCTTTAATTTTTTAGAAATTTTTTAAGGGGCAGAACTAAAGGCAATTAAATTCTGAAATTATTTTGTGGTGAAATAAATAAGTTTAGCTTCTTCTTAATATATTTTCAAAATTTCTGGAATAGTTTTGTTTTATAAAAAAAGTATAAATATATA
>JAEIIJ010017491.1:0-12449 GCA_018904815.1 Drosophila ogumai | reverse complement strand
AATCTTTATGTTTTCGAATTAAATAATGTTGTTTATTTAAATTTTTCTAATATTTTCTTTAACGACTTCTTCGAGGAAGTATGTATGCAGCAGAAAACCAAAACAAAACGCAGGAGGACAGAAAGAGAGGGAAACAGGGGCACGCGACAGTAGGCTACGGCCCGAAATTCCTTCTGCTCTGCTCTCGCTCTCATCTCGCTCTCTGCTACGGCTCTTGTCAAAGTGAGAGCGGTAGCAATACCAAATGAAATGCTACGGGAGTAGCGTAGTTTTTCAAACGCTGATAAATATTACCAAAATTTTATAAGGATTTAGAAAATTGACAAATGTTAATAAATAATTGTAAAATTTTTAATTTTTAATTCAATATGCTAGTTCGTTTCCCTATAAAAGTAATTATTTTTGGTCAATTTATAAAATTATAAAATATATATTAATAAAATAAAAATAAATAAAAATATTTTTAACTTTGTATTTTAACTGCAAAGAATACCCAATATACTAATCACTAGACAGGCGATATCTTGAACCAGTTCCGAACTATCGGTTCGCTTTCACATCCCTAAATTACTGGTTCTTTTTGAGAAGTCGGATTATTTTCCAAAACAACTTATTTAACCCGTGGAAGAAGCCCGAATGAAGCGAAAAACGAGCGAAATTTGGTGTTTCTTCAGGGCTGTGGACGACACCTATGCGTTGTGCAACATCTGCAAGGCAAAGTTGTCCTACAAGACGACCACCACCAATCTCAGCAAACATATGAACAGGATGCACCCAACGTCTCCCCTGTCGCAGAACCACAAATACAAATATCAAACGACGGGTAGCAGTAGCGCCATGGACCGGAATAAGGGCAAGCCTCGGAACTCGACGCAGGAGGTGATCCTGCTGGAGTTCGTGAAGAAGCATCCGCGGCTGCTACAGAACCCGACGTGGGAAACGCGGAGCAATTTGGAGTCGTTGTGGGAGCAGCTCACCTCAGACCTGAATCGACATGGACCCCCGCGAAAGGACGTGGCCACCTGGAAGAAGGTGGGCTAGCCTTTGCCTCTGAATAACATTTTTGCTCATTTTTTTGCGTTCTTACAGGCTTTGAAGGACTGGAAGAGGTTCATCCTGAAGAAGGTGGAGAAGAATGAGATGCACAATGTCCCCTTTGGTACCAGTCTCAATTCGTCGGAGGAAACAATAGCCACGTTGTGCCGCCTCAACGAGGATGTTAGCCAAATCATCATGAAGGTTTCCGATGACGAAGAGATGAACGATCACTCCGCCACCGAGTTTGATGTGGACGACGTCGAGGATGTTGTTCCGGAGGACGACAGCAATGCCCTGAACACCTCCACCGATTTCGTTTATGAGCCAGAGGAAAGCAAAGCTGACATAGATCCTCTTTACCTGCGGTCCAGTAAACGTGCCGCGTTGGCAGCGAGTCGAACCGACGAGGAGACGCTGCTGGAGAAAATTAGCAATAATATAGGCATGGTCAACGATGCCACGAGCAGCGCCCTTAACGAGTTCTGTGTCCTGTACAAGCAGAAGTTGTATGAGGACAAGCGGCACCACCTCGCCATCGAGCAGTTGATGGCGGAAAAAATCGAATTAAAGAAGAAACTCTTAGAAATCGAACAGCGAAAGCTGTTGCTAAAATGACAGAACTCACACACAATAAATTAATTTAGTGATAATATTTGGTATTAAGGACATTACATAAGCTAAAGTAAGTGTTTTCTAAATGTTTTTACTTTCCATCTCAAGCAAAAAAAGACGTTTAAATATATTAAAATTCATATTTTATTTTTAAAAATTTAGCTAATTTGCAATTGTTCGTCATAGACCTCTTTTATGATCTCCTTGAATTCCAAGGGATAAAATGCATCACTCATAACGGCATCGTAGGCGTATTGCACGTCCTGTGGATTTAACAAGTAGTAAGAAATACCTAAAATACACCTGAAATTGCAGTTCTTACCGCTTTAGAATCCTCTGAAGCTTCAGAGCTTTCGCTCAGACCGCCCAAATCGCCGCATGCTATGAACGGCACTAGACGGCGGTTGACATCGGATCCAGTCTTCTCTGCCAGCACTCTGATGTCATCTCGAGCCGTGTTTATCACCTGGGGAATATAGCCGGCGGGCAGACAGAACTCGGAGCACACCACAAACGCTTCTATGCTCGATGGACGCGAACTGGGCGGCTTGTAAATGTCGAATTTCTTGAAGAAAATTTGCATCTGCGAGCTGAGCAGCCAGGTGGCATTACCCTTGAAGATTTTGGCCACAAAGGTGCCGCCAGTTTCCAGCACACAGGTGGCAATACTGAGGGCTGCCACCAAGAGCTGGTGCTGCATGTACTCGTCCATTTCGTGGACACCGGTGACATCCGGAGCTCCGTCGCAGACCACAAGCTGCGCCTTTTCCTCGTCATTTCCACCAAAATGACCGATTATAGCTTCGGCAGTGGACTGCTTGGTGATGTCGCCTTGTAGTTGGATGACGCCCCGGATAGGAGCCATGGCCTGCAGGTCTACGGCAATGATCTTTACGGCGGCCTTCTCGTCGTCCGTTTGACAGGGGTCGTATAGCTTCCGGGACAGCACCTGCGACCAGCTGCCAGGAGCGGCGCACAGATCCACCGCCCGCTGGACGCCTATTTTAAAGTTTATAAAGTATTAAAAGCCGGAAGGAGTGGGTCCACCACGTTAATCTTACCATCTAGTATGCCGTAGGCTTCGTCCACGTGAAGGAGCTTAAAGGCACTCCTGGCACGCCAGCCTTCCTCCTTCGCCTGTCGGTAATAAATATCCCGTTTATCCTTTGAGGTTTTGCCCATATTTTAAGATTTTATTTATTAGAGGTATCTCCCATGCTGGGCGATGAAATAATAGTGATGGCCTGTAAATGAACTTGTTCGTTTATCTAATTGGTATGACCGTTGAATTTTATTTAATCAGGGTATTCCCTTGACTGAATTACTGCAAATATTGGCAAGGTATCGCGATAGTTCCTTTCTGGCACTTGTATCTATTATGGAAGAAATATCAGTTTTGTTTTGAAACACTGTAAAATAATAAAAAATGTTTCTTATAATTTATAAATTAAAAACTAAACAAATGTATTTTTTAAAAATTTATTTAAATTATAATACCAAAGTTCCTAGGAAAAGCGCTTTCAACAATAAACAGCATTTTTATCGCTCACAGATTCGGTCACACTTTCTAGCGCGAGAGCTTGAAAATTGCAAGTTCTCGTGAAATTTCAAAATTAACTACTAATTATGCGCAGGATACCACTTTATATAGTGGAGGACCCTTCTCCCGAGGCCTCGGAATATGACACTATGACCCTTGTCATGTGTCCTCGCAACCTGATGTAAGTAACAATGCTTTTGTTCAACGACACGCGTCCTATGGCGACGACTTGGCTTAATGTTTTTTGTTTATATTTCACTTATCGTTGTATTTCATCGAACATTAACCCATATTTGCAATTCTAGAGAGTGTGAGCTGTTCCTGAAGATCATGCGAAAGGAAACTGATGCGGCGTTCAAGGACTTTGCCGAGAACGCTGAAAGCTGCCTGGCGATTTCTAAAAAGTGCCTGAAGCTGAAAGACACCCATGTGATGAAACAGGTCTGCAGGCTGTTTCCTTTTGTCCAGACTGAAAATTTATGTTGTACCACTTTTAGACCTTGCTAAATCTAAACGAAATCATTTGCCGGGGACCCAGTGAGTCGACTTCATTCGTGGATGCGATCTTGGCCAGAAGTGTGGTCTACATGAAGAATTACGAGCATGTGGTAAACAATTTATACTATCTGCAGGTCTAATCAATGATTAATCTACTAATGATGGATGCACGCACATACCTTTCGTCCGTAGATCGCCTGCAATGACCTGCTTTATTACGAATCGTTGCCGGTCGCCCTCAAAACAACGGAGGGAACCATAGTCTCTGAGATCTACCTGTGCGTTTGCCTGTATATCATGAGAAAATATCAACCGGCGAGGGACAAGTTGGCTTATGTTAAAAAGCTTATTGGTACACTAAAACCCTTGCCAAGTATTTAGTATATACTAATTTATATTTTTACAGATAAAGCCTCAATAGCTGAAAACGGTGGTGAGTAAAGAGTTCAACGGTTTGTAAAGTTTATTTTAAATGTTATTGTTATTTTTTGTATCATAGAAATGGCCAGCCATTTGTTGGTTCTAAAGCTATATGAGGATAAAATCAACCAATCCTCCAGAAATGTGGAGTTCTACAAGAACACGGCTCGCAAGGTCTTTGAGCCGTTCCTTGGCTACACGTTCGGCAGGAAAATTCCCTACGCCAGCAAGGCCTGTAAATATATGTAAGATTCATTTTCATGAGTTCCCTAATTTATTGAAATATTATAAAATTTATGCATTACAGCCCAAAGTCTGCTAATAACTCCGCCGCTGTTTTGGCCTCAAGTGATATTCCCAAAGGGGAAATAGTGCTAGTGGAGGATCCCCTCTTCTTTCAGTTCAGTGCACCGTTCCTAAACTGCAGTCTGTGTGAAACGCATCAGGAATTGCTTTATACCTGCGAGCACTGTCGTTATAAGACCTACTGTTCCAAGGAGTGCCTTGCCTCCGATGCGGAGAATCATAAGTTTGAATGTCTGGGCTATCGAATTGGGATAATACCCATGCTAGAGGCCACAATTTTATTTCGATTATTTCTCAAAGCAGCCGAATACGTATTTCCGGCTATAATGGACTTTACCATGGATGGCGGGTAAGCTTTCAGATATTTGTATTGAATATTATTTAAAAATCTTACGATTCCAGAGTTATAAACAATCCGCGCGACGCTTGGAACTTTATGCTGGAGCATGCCGAGGAGGAGGACGAGGAATATTACATTGTGGGGGAATTTCTTGCCACACGGCCAGACTACAAGCGACTCAGCAAGGAGCAGTACCGCGATGTGGTGTCCACGGCATTTCGCCTGGCGGTCTTCATATATACTGAGACAGATCTTGTGAACAAGTACTTTCATTTGCTGCGGCTGCAGAAGATCGACATGATCAACGTGATGGCCGCAGTACTTTTGCGCTTGGGCGCCCATGTTCTATTGAGCTCCCAGCAACACGAGCTGTGGTATCCCAGACGCGGAGAATTCTTAAATGGAGCGCGTGTAGAGTTCGCCACAACGTTCCCGCTACCGGTGCCCTCCGAACGTATTACTGCTAACGCTTTTAGTTATTACAAAATTAATCCCCTAACCGATTTCGTGGAATGCTACAATAACGTGAAACAGACGCCAGCGAATTCCGAAAACAGACGAGACGCGCAGGCCACGCAAGGTGAAAGTCCATTAGTTCATTTCGAAAATAAGCTATACTCAATGTGCCTGAAAAATCGGGATGTCGATTGTGTTGAAGAGATCCTAGATGCGGATATACTGCCCATGCAGCTAGTTGACAAAATTCTCGAAGACTTTAGCACACCGAAGCGCTGTCAGTTGCTAAAGAGTTTTGCAAAATACTTTCACCTGTTCGTCCATCAGTACTTTAGCAAGTACACTGTAAATAATCGAATCTACCAAGTGAAATTCTCGCTTTGTGCCACCCTAAAGACCTTCAAGCATTGCTGTAAGACGGACAATGTAAAAGTGATGTATGTACGTTTACGCATTTACAATTTATTTATGTTTCTAAGCTGTTTGTGATTCCATTTTAGATTGCTTCCTAGTGGCCACATTTTGGGAGTGACAAGTGACCAAGTCAATGCCGGCGTTGAGTTGGTGGTGTCCAGTAACTTGATTAACCAACTTGACCAGAACCTGACATCAGAAAGGGCACAGTTCCAGGATTTTAAGTTTCCCTCATCGCTAAATGATGAAATGAATATCGTAAGGGCTTGCTGTTTTTTTAAATATTTGTATTCTAATTTTAATTTTGATTATTCATTTCCAGTTTGGAAAACCAGCTGACAAGGCTTCCGAGCTGTTGCGGCACCACAAGTTACTTGTACATCAAATAAACAGCAAGGTGTCATTTTTGAAGGGTTCTCCAAGAGGTTTGTAAAACTGTTTTAGGTCGGAGTTTTGCATAACTAAGCTTACTTTGTGTTAATATTTCAGATTTAAAGGCTCAGCATGATTTACTGACTTTGTATGGCACATACAATAGTTTTCTCGCCTTGCATTTCCCGGAAACCCATGAAATGTGTTTGCTTGGAGTGCTCAAGTTTTCCATGTTTCTTGCCACGAATGGTAACGTGTGTATATTATTGTTTAATTCTTATTTTAATAGTTACTATATTAGGTTTCCTACAACATGCCAGTGATATTATCCTGCACGTGATTGAGTTGATAGAACTCAATGATATGTATCTGATAGATATTGGCCTTTACCGCCAGGTCTTCTGTGCCATTCAAAGGGTTATCGAACAATATATTGACATTATGTGAGTTTTTCCAGACTTTGGTAAAATATATTTTCTTAATTAATTTGTTTATGGCAGGATCGATAGCCAGGAGCTGGGCTCCGAGTATCCCGAACTTATGCTGCTGAGCTGTGCGTGCCTTTTAAAGAGACTGCTGCGGCATATCGGAATGCTGCTGGACGATGAAGAGGCTTCCCGCTTATACATGGAATTCAGTACCTATCACATCAAATGGAAGACAATACTTAACTCTTACATACTAATGCCGCCGGGCCTAAGGACATACTTGCTGGAATCTAAATAGTGGAACGCCCAGTTACACCTTATAATGTGTACAAATGATGAAACCGAAGAGGCCTGACTGCACAATTACTTTTGATATCCGGAGAACAATTTAAGTTTATTTATGATACATTCCAGTCACTCTACACACATGCCATCGACAGTTTTTGTTTCGTTTTTATTTATTTACACAAATGTTAAATATTTTATAAAGTTCGTTTGAATGATAATGAAACTATGACACAATAGTAATGCAGTTTTATTTTTTTAAGGTTTTATTAACATTTGGGAAATTCAGTTAAGTCAATTTTGCAGCGCACGAAGATTTTCGCCACCGAAAACATTTTTCTTAATTTTAAAGTTAAGTTTCAGCCAGAAGACCCGAAAACAATGACTCAGAAGAATGCAGCTTTCATTGTACAATAAAAATCTGACATGTATAAGAATCTGGCAAGACATATCTTTCTGATCTTAGCTGCTTTATAAGTTCATTTATTAAGAACTTGACTACTCCAGATTATTTCCGAACGGAAAACACGTTCCGTTCGTCACTAGGCTATGAATTCGCCCACAGGTGGCCACTGCCGAATATTGGAAATTATGCTCGCATATTTCTGCACGTTCTTCTATCTTGACGATCTTACCAAGAATTTCGCGTTGCATTATCACGTCTCCGGAGCGCGGAGATCGTGCGGGTCAGCTGCTGCCGCAATTCCGTATATATGGGCCCCGCGTCTGTGCGCTTTCATTGCGTTTCGAGGTGTCGTCGGTGCAATGAGAGTCTTTCTGTTGGTTTCAAGTGTGCTGGTTGTGGCGGTGGCCAGCCAATGTCCTTTCGCATCAATGGATCCGGTGTCCAGGACAAAGCGGGATACTTACGATATTCGTCCCGGGGTCAGTGATAGCAGCTTGGATGCTCTGATCAAGGACTTTCTGCCGAAGTTCGAGTCGAACTCTGCTCACAATAGTTGGGCGCCGTCTGCTGGACCCCAACAGCCCGTGAGGTGCGGGGTGCCGCCTCCCAGCTGCCTAAATGACACGCGCAATCTGCAGTACCGGAGTATCGACGGGTCCTGCAACAATCTGCTGTATCCGGATTACGGGATTGCTGTTTCCCGGTACCGCCGCCTCTTGCCGCCCCGCCAAGTGCAGCAGGCCCCCAATGCTCGTCTGATCTCCCTTTCTGTGTACGGCGAAAAGACCAGCAACGACAGATTCCGTACCATGGCAGCCATGCAATGGGGTCAGTTCGTGGCCCACGACATCAGCCAGCTGACAACCCAAGGAGCTCCCCGGGATTGCTGTGCCGAGCCGGGTAATCCCCGCTGCCAGGTCATCAGCTTGCCCCGTGGAGGACCCATTGCCTATCACACTGGCAAGAGCTGCCTGCCCTTCGCGCGCAGTGTGTCCGAGGCGGATGCCATTTGCCCAAGGAGTGATGCCCCCTATCCCGAGAAGCTGTCGGTGGCCACAGCCTACTTGGATCTTTCCTCGGTGTATGGCAACACGCACTCGCAGAACCGAAAGGTGCGCCTCTTCAAGGGCGGTTTGCTGCGGACGAGCTACATCAATGGCCAGCACTGGCTGCCGGTTAGCCAGAATCTTGAAGGGGAGTGTGGCACTCAGAGCGAGTGCTATATTGTGCCGGACAAGCGGAATCGCTTCCAGCCCACCGTCGCCGTGCTGCACACGCTGCTGGTTCGGGAGCATAATCGCCTGGCCGAGCACCTGGCTCTGCTTAACTCCGACTACGATGACGAGCGCATCTTCCAGGAGGCGCGCAAGATCAACATTGCTCAGTACCAGAAGATCACCTACAACGACTGGCTTCCCCTGTTCGTGGGTCACACTTACACCTATCTCAACGGTCTG
Organism: Drosophila ogumai; assembly: GCA_018904815.1. NCBI lineage: Eukaryota > Metazoa > Arthropoda > Insecta > Diptera > Drosophilidae > Drosophila > Drosophila ogumai. Next base: position 3,877 of record JAEIIJ010017491.1, on the reverse strand, counting down.
GTCTATCCTGTGGAACCCACCGAATACGTCAATGATTACGACGAAACGGTTAACCCAGCTGCCTACGCGGAGTTCTCTGCTGCAGCCTTCCGCTATGCCCACACCCAGATTCCCGGCTGGTTCTCGTACGTATTATAGCTAAAGAAATCGTAGATACCCGTGCTCATTGCCTTAACTATCCCTTTCAGTTTGGTGGCTCCCAATCGCAGCTCCAACAAGACTCTACGTCTGAGCGATTATTTTGATCGCTCGGAGACCATCACGCTGCTGAACAAGTACGACAACTTCGATGCCATGCTGAGGGGCCTGGCTACGCAGCTGCACAAGCGATCCGATGGAAACATTGATCGCGAGCTCAAGCACTACTTCAACCGCAAGGAGTTCGAGGAATACGGATCGGATCTGAAGGCCATCGACATCCAGAGGGCTAGAGACTTTGCCTTGGCCTCTTACAATGATGTGCGCGAGTTTTGTGGACTACGACGAGCTGTGGACTGGGCGGATTTTGCTCACGAGATCCAGGCAGACGTGAGAATTGGATAAATCCTCTCAAATTTCTTAACTTACTAAAGTGTTTTTAGAAAATCTCACTGCTACGTCGCCTCTACGCCACTCCCGACGATGTGGAGCTGAGCGTGGGCGCTACCCTGGAATTCCACATCCCCGAGTCTCTCTTCGGACCCACTTTATTGTGTATAATTGGCAAACAGTTCCACAACACCAGGCGTGCCGATAGATTCTTCTTTGAGCGCGAGCATCCAGCAGGCTTTTCTCGGGGTAAGGTATTTTAATACATTATTTGAAAAACGTTTGTAAATCCATTTCTACAGATCAACTGGCGGAGATCCGTAAGGTCAGTTTGGCCAGCTTGTTCTGCAACAATGCCCAATATCTGCACACCATCCAGCCGAATGTATTTGTGTTTCCCAATTCGCAGTGAGTTTTTATAGATTTCCCATACAAAGTTCCCTATTTAAACGCTGTTTATTCTTAGAAATCTGCTCATCAACTGCCATGACGTACCCCAAATCGATCTAAGCAAGTGGCAAGATCTCAGGCCCCAGCTTGTGCATTAGTAGCATTATTGGTACAGTGTATCTAAAACATATTGGTTGGTCCAATTTGTTTATTTAGATACGAGCATTATATTTTCAATATTTTTTAACTTCAATGAAATAATTGAAATCATCAAAAGTCTACACTTAGGAACTTTTAGATTATAAATTTACTTGTTAACGCTACAAGTTTCATGCAAATAAAAATAAATGTTAATAAAATATTTGTGCATTTAAACATTAAACTTAAACATTATCAATGAAGTAATATGACAGGCCTAGTATTTATATTTTTTAATTTATTTAAAATAATATTGTCAGACTCTAACTCTTGGCAGATTCGCATTTGATTCTGTAGTTTCTAAAGCTTCAGGTGAAGTTTAAATAATTATAGATACTGGAATACCAAACGGAGCTCAGGGGACATTGTAAGAGGATTTATTATCCTCTTGCTGGAGACTGGTATTTATTGTGGTAAGTGATGCTTCGGTTGTAGTTATATTTTCCCCTTCTTGACATTCAGAACCATTTTCACTGGCTAATATTATAGCTTCCGTGGATTCAATGTTACCTATTTGATTGGCAACTGGACTATCAGTACTTGCAGATGATACCAATGTGGTAAAATTATATATATTTTCTTCTGTACTATAATTATCATTTGTAGTGGCTTCTTCCGGAGACTCAGTGATGTATTCCAATTTATCTGTGGTTTGTTCTGTCGTTTGAATATCATCTTCTAAGTCACTCTTTATAGTTGAAGTATTCATATCTTTAGAAAGAGTTGTATATTGATTTTCTTCTTGATTTGAAATGGCTTCTATTTTATTCTTAGCGGGCTGAGTGACTTCTTTCAGTGGGAATTCTTTCAGGCTTTCTTGCATAATGAATTCTGTTTCAGTTTTCGCTGAATTATTTTCTATTATCTCATCTTTTTTGGTAGTTGAATCCATGTTCAATGATTTTGTAGGTTGAGTAGTGCTTTCAGGAGTAAGTGTAGTTGTTTCTGAATTGTTTGTAATTATCTCCGATTCTTGGTTAAAACTTGTATTGTTAATCTCTTGCTCTTGATTTTTATTTTCTATAACAATTATTGTAGGTTGTATTATACTTTCCATTAATGAATCTTTAATCTCCAAATTATTTTGGCTTGCCGGTGCTTCTTGATATGTTTGTACTTTAGATATCTTTTCATTTAGAATTTCATCTCTTTTCATATCTTGCTTGTCTTTCTGCTGAGTTGTAATATTTAGTGGAACCTTGTTTTTGCTACCTTTTACATTTTCAATGACTTGGTCTTTCTTTTCGGGAGATGTGACTTTACTGATATCCGAATCTATTTTTGTTTTATTTTGATTGGCTAAGCTGGGCTTCTCGCCGAGTTTAGTTACCTTGTTTTTACTTGGAGATTGCCGGCGATTAGGATTGCTCGAATTAGTTTGATTAGTTGTACTTGTAGTCTTAATTACCTTTCGTTTAGTGGTTTGTTGATGGCTTAAACCATTTGTTTTGTGGTTTTGGGAACTGGACATTGGCCTGGCAACTGTTTTTCTGATCTTATGATACGGGTTTATCTTGTGGCTTTGATGGATTCTCTGGCGATGGGAAAGTGAGGAAGCCGTTGGTCTTCTACGACTTGGGTTTTTGTGGTTTTGGGTCAGCTGGGGCTTGGCAACTTTAACTTTTGTTTTATCGAAATGTGCCCTGGAGGGCTGCGGTTCCTTGGGTTTATTTGTTTCTTTAATTGGCTGACTGCTATCGGGCTTTGATGGCGGGCTCTCATTGCTCGAAGTGCCCTTCGCGGGTTCCTTTGCCGGCAAATATACAATTGTTGGCCCTTGTCGATGACCTGAACCCTTTCCGGGGGCGCCTGGCACACCGGGCGGGCCTGGGGGACCAATGGGACCCGGAAATCCAGCATAACCTGGCCTGCCCCTCTTACCCCGTTCTCCCTTCTCACCCCGGTCGCCGCGATCTCCTTTCTCTCCTGCGGGTCCTTCTTCACCTGGCAATCCAGGTATTCCCGGAGGGCCTGGAGCGCCCGGCGGTCCAGGCTTGCACTGACAATGGGAGTGATATGGCGGAGGTGTAGGATGAGAGCCATAGCCATAAGGAGGAGGAGGAGGCGGATGAGCTATCGTTTCGGGTCTGTAATAGTACACGTCATAGTTCTCATAGTGTGGATTCTTCTCCTTCGGCCGAGGTTCCCTTCTCGCCGGCCGAATGGCGCTGAAAGTCCACTTTCCCTCGCAGAGGGGGGAAACCGCTGGGAAACAAAGGAAGTAAGAATGCGGAATCATAAAATAAGATATCCATTTCGCTCACCTGATAACAGCAGAACAGCGAGCAGCCTCATGCTGAGGCCCGATCTTCGAGAGTGTACACCTGTCCGCCTCAGAGCCCGCCTTATATAGCCCAGTAAAACAGTTGGGATGGGCGGGATCTATAATGGGTTAATTAGAAACACGTAAAATTCAAATCGCAGATCACCGATTTTGCAGCCCGCTAAACGGTCTTGCATAAATTTAAGCCATGACTTGGCCGGTTCCAGAGACATTAATTCATTCATCTGGGAATTAAATTGAAATTAAAATTTATTAACCGAATCAATGAAATTCTTGCTACTTTAATTATTACCCCAAATAATATTTAAATTTAATAATAGATTTATTTTTATTAAGTCGAAACAAAAGTTTTTATTTACTGCACTCACGTGTTTTCTTTTACGGTCCCTGCTCTCTTTTTCTCCGCCTTTTGTTTTCTATATACACTGCCGCTCACTTGAATAGCCCACCCAAGACATTCACATTAAAACCCCAATA
>JAEIIJ010017489.1:0-82421 GCA_018904815.1 Drosophila ogumai | reverse complement strand
GTGTTCTGTAATCGAGCCAAGCGAACACCTCCGATGCTTGCGACTTGTAATGCTTTTCAAAGGGAAATGAGTATAGCTTGGGCGTGCTGGTTATATATAAACATTCTGTGCCACCCGAACTGTGATCCGGTCAATTATATGCAAACCTAAGCGAATCAACCTTTGGAATAGTATTAAATCAACTAAGAACGGAACCCTATTCCGGTTATGAAAGAATAAAATTGAAGGGCAATGACGGCCTAATTGTTTTCTAAATATGTATATATAAACAAAGGAATTTATTGGAAAAATGTATTGCTATTTATTAATTAAGTTTAAGCTTATATTATATTATATAATATTCAGTGCAAAGTAAAATTTAGTCAATAATTTAAATGGCTTAGTGAAGAATATTCTGAAATTTTTATTAATTCGATCGACTTACCTTTTATTCATAATTTTATGATTATTCATTAAATATTTAAAAATGCATGGGTAAATAAACTATATTTATAAAAGCAGCAACCTAGTGGTTAAGCCTTTCATTGGACACAAGTCAGTGGTCCAATAATTCTGAATATATTAAAAACAGTAGAGCAAACAGAATTTAAGAGAATGTTTTGCTTTGCTTATTGTGTAATCTTTTAATCAAAATATATCGGGATTTCCTCTTATTTATATTTACCCTTTTTCAGGTACAGTACCAAAACTAACTTCCTTTTATCTATCCTTAAATATCCTTATAAATTTGTGTATATGTTTGTTACTCTCAGTCGTAGTTCTAAAAGTGAACTGAAGACATTAAATATTTTGCGCGATGGAAAATTAAAGCTACTGACCCATTGGTCAACAAATTTGAACTCATGCAAATCGTAAAGTTAAGTAGCTAGGTATTTTATAAAGCTGAGTAGCACGAGCTTATTTCGTGTAAAAATTGTATTTAGATCTGCATACATACACACATTTTTGATTTCCTAATTAAAATATGGAGCAACTTTTCATCAATCTAAGATACTAATTTTTGTCATATTTTTTGGAATTAATAATATTTAATTTCATATTAAATACAATCCAGAAATGAACTTGAGAAGCGATAACACGGGGTTTGATTAGTCGAAGGTGGGGCTAGGTAACTGATTCACAGATATTCAATGATCTTGGTTTATGTCAATCCCACCAAAGCTTTCAGTACTGCTCAGTTAATGTAAATACCCATTTAGAATTTTACACAATGCTTGGTGCCTAAAAGAAGACTACTTAATTTGATTCGGTAACTTACAGTCGGTTCCTTGGCATCTTTGAATACTCAAATAATTTAAGCTAGTTTTTTAAGTAAATAATTGAATATATATTAACACAAAAGAATAAGCTAGAAAGTGTTGTTGTCTCCGCGAACTCAAACGAAAAGCTTTGCGAATTTCCAGATGCCGTATCCAGCGCCAATGGCCAGAGAGATCGAAAGGACACAGTGCAGAACCTTAAGACTACAAAGGAAGAGGGTAGTAATTAGGGGAAACACCCATTCAAATACTAAGCCTTACATATTCTTAAGCCTCAGAGCTTTGCTAATGGATTCCTGGGTGTTTGGGTCCTTGGCAATATATAGTCGCATGCCAGCTATGCAACATCTTAGGTAGTCGGTCCAGTCCAATGGAACCATGTCAAAGTCGTACAAGTTGCGATCCCTCTTAGACATCGCCTCTAACAGTCGTTGGGTATTTGTCATGCCAAAGTGAAAGGTGGTATTGGAGAACAGTCGTAGGACGTGTATATTTTTGTGTATTTTTTGATACGTCTTCACCAAAATGGGCTTTCGGCCCGAGAGACGAAGCAGCATATCGAGGAAGTAGCCAGGAATAGTGTGGTAAAAGAATGCAGCCAGCGGAAAGAGAAAGGGAGGAATCAAGAGGACATACGGGTACCAGAGCATCTGGGTCAGAGGGGTAAAGTCTCGATTCATAACCAACAAGTCGATAAATGATTTCTGAGTTATCTCATTTTTCTCGCTGGGAGCGAATTGATAAATTGGAGGATTTTCTGGCTTACCACCTTGGCTAGCATCTACTCCCGTCTTCCAGGCACAGGTCAGTGCCAAATTACTGCAATATTCTGCCGGAACTACGCTGAGCATAACATTAGGATCCGACATGACGACCCGCACAACACCGCGAGCTCCCCCATAAGCAAGGGCCATCGGTCCGTAGAGATTGTCCGTCCATCCAACGACGGGGTCCTTGTAGGTAGACATAACTGAGAGCAGCTAATTAACAGCGTCACAATAAAGCGTATCCTCTGTTCATTTACTTACTGATCGCCGGACGGAACACGCACATGGGCAGGTCACCGGCCTCCCTCAGGATCACATCCTCCGCCAGGGCTTTGGTGTAGGTGTAAGTGTTTGGAAAGGATCCTATCAACGATGTCGTCATACTGTCTATCGTCTTATTACTCAAGAGCTCGCCCAAGGCCAATATCTTGTCTGAACTTTCCTTCAGATGCTCCGGATAAAACCTCTCATTGATTGCAGTCACCACGCAGTTGGAGTAAGCGGTCGAGATATGGACGTAGGACACCAGTTTGGTCATCTGTTTGGCTAGCTGAAGCATTAGTCGGGTGGCGCGCACGTTGACAACCAAGGCAAGGTGCAGGGCCTCGTCGAAGCGCACGGTGGCTGCTCCATGGATAACCACTTGCACCTCGGAGACCAGCAGCTTCCGGTCCGAGTCGCTTATGCCCAGATCCGGGTCAAGGCAATCGCCAGCGATTGGATAGATTCGGTGCAGGGCCTTCGGCTTGGCTTTCAAGAGCTCCCCGAAAATCGGGTCCTTCTCCCAGGCCGAAATACGATCTCCAATGGACACTCCGCGCTTGGGTCTCAGGAGCGAGTAGATTCGTTTCACCTCGGTTGTCCTCAGAAGTTTCTCTGTCAACACTGAAAGCCACAATCGTGTAACTAGCAGAAATGTTTTTCAAATTCGGGATACCTTTCCCTAAAAATCCTGAGCCACCAGTAAGGAAAACAGTTTTATTGCTGAAGAATTCTTGTATTCCAGTATCCATGTTGCTTATGTGTTTTCACTTGGGTGCTTCCCCCGCCAATCGCACAGCATAGACTGAAAAGGAATTCCAAACTGTCGGTGCTTTTTATTTAAAATTCTATTAAGTAGGAAAGGCAAAGGTAAAATTACATAATTTCGGCGCGTGCATGGATTAGAGGTCAGTTTTCTGCACTTCATATAAACGACTTAATGAACTAACAGGAAGAGTTTGATTGGTTTTTTAATAGATGGCTGTATAAGTGTATTTTAGTTAAGCGATTTTTTTGCCAAAAGATTTGAAATCGACTGTTCATGGTTTTTTCAAGGTTTTATAGAAAAATGTTATTGATCGAGGTCCCATCGCTAAGAGAGCGTAACATTTAATTAGATTATAATAAAACCTAAAGTCTAGGAATTAGGTAATTAGTTTACGTATACGGAAAAGTGTATCCACGTGAGGAATACATTTCAAAACTTCTTAGCTATTTTGAATACAGCAATGTAATGCCAAATGAATTATAGTCTGGGAACTATAATCAAATTGGGCTTGAGTAAACAAATTAGTCAAAATGTATGGGCGATATTCTCATTATAGATTAAAAAATAACTTCAATAGCTTATAATAAATCAAAGAATATATATTCAGTGGGATGTATTTCTTTATTTTCATATTTTAACAAAAATCCAGTTCAGTGAAATTATGCATAACAGATTTTCTACCTCTCCGGAATCTTAACCAATAAAAGGCTTCGAGAGGATCCACATTCCGTATGCAACTGCAGAGACCAAACAAATCACAGATAAATAGTGCAGAACCTTTAGCCTGAAAGAGAAGGACCTAGATCAGCGAGGCGAAATCAAATAAAATTATAGTCCTCACCGATTCTTGAGCTTCAGGGCTTTGGCAATGGACTCAGCGCTATTTGTGTCCTTAGCAATATACAGTCGCAAGCCATGTATGGCACACCTGAGATAGTCGGTCCAGTCCAGATTGGCCATGTCAAAGTTGTAGATGCTGCGATCGTACTTGGACATCGCCTCCAACAGTCTCTGGGTGTTAGCTGTGCCAAACTTGAAGGAGGTGCATGCAAATGGACGCAGGAAGGCGAAGTTCTTGTGTATTTTTGGGTACAGCTTTGTCAGGATGGGCTTGCGGCCCGTGAGGAAAAGTAGTGCATCGAAGAAGTATCCCGGAAGGGTGTGGTAAAAAAGGGCGGCCAACGAAAACAGGCGGGGTGAAATACACAGAAGAAATGGGTACCAAATCATCTTGGTTATCGGGGTCAGATCGCGATGAGTGAGTGATTTGGAGATAAAGGTACCAAAGCTTATCGTATTTTTCTCGCTAGGAGCCAAAGTGTAAATAGGAGGATTTTCCCCCTCACCCCGTTTGACAGGATTTTCTCCTGTTTTCCACGCACAGGCCAGGGTCACGTTACCACAATAATCGGCAGGAACCATGCCGATCGTGGCTTTAGATTCCACCATCACGGCCCGCACCACACCGCGAGCAGTGCCGAAAACAATTGCCATGGGCCCGAAGAGATTATCCATCCAGCCAATTACGGGGTCCTTGTAGATGGGCATAACTGAGAATAGGCAAGTTACAGTTCCACAGGGTAGGGTATCCTTAATCACGTTAACTTACTGATTGCTGGCCGGAAGATGCACAGGGGCAGGTCACCTGCCTCCCTTCGGATCACGTCCTCCGACAATGCTTTAGTGTAGGCGTATGTGTTGGGGAAGGATCCAACCAAGTAAGGTGTCAGACTGTCCATTCTCTCATTACTTAAAATATTGCTTATTGCCAGGATCTTATCCGAACTGCAGCTTAGGTTCTCCGGATAGAACCTCTCATCGATTTCAGTCACCACACAATTGGAGTAAGCAGTCGAGATATGGACGAAGGACACCAGTTGGGTCATCTGCTTGGCCAGCTGCAACATCAGCCGTGTGGCGCGCACGTTGATGGCCAGAGCGAAGTGCAAAGGCTCGTCGAAGCGCACGGTGGCTGCTCCATGGATAACCACTTGCACCTCGGAGACCAACAGCTTCCGGTCCGAGTCACTTATGCCTAGATCTGAGTCCAAACAATCGCCGGCAATGGGATAGATTCGGTGCAGCGCCTCCGGGTTGTCCTTCAAGAGCACCTTAAAAATCTAAAGGGTTGCGGGTGAGAATCCGGCACATTCTTGGGGCTAAGGACTCACTGGTTCTTTCTCCCAGGCTAAGATGCGTTCTCCAATGGACACACCGCGCTTTGGCCGGATGAGCGAATAGATTCGTTTCACCTCGGTTGTCCTCAGGAGTTTCTCGGTAACCACTAAAAGGCATGATTATGAGCTATTGAACATTTTTAAATATTCAGGATACCTTTTCCTAAATATCCTGAGCCACCCGTTAGGAAAATAGTTTTGTTTTTAAAGAACTCCTGAATTCCAGAATCCATGTTGCTCAGAAGCGGACTGCACTAATTAGACTGGAAATTCGTCCAAAAGTATCCGTGGTATATATTTTAAATTGTAGAAGCAGCACCTTGCATAGGTCGAGGTCTGCATTCTAGCAAGGGCATGACTTTGAAATGCTACCTGTCAGAAGCCTGAAAGAAGTATATATTTTATATAATTTTCTAAATTAGAAATTTAGACATACGCAAATTAAAAGTCTATAGGATACAATTGGCAAGGATTTTTGGTTACAAGGTTATAATAACAGACCCCTAAAGAATGTATAAAGTTGATCAAAGTCTATTAAACCGGCTTCTTGATCGCATTATATCCTTAATTTTAGTAATTTAATAAAAAGATATATGTATGTTGGATAGATTTGTTGGATCTCGAATATTTTCGTAACTTATTTTGAAAGTCAATCGGAATAATTTTTTCGGAGAGACTTGGAAAGATTTGCACTAAATGCCGTTTGGAGACTTCACTTTGAATTCAATGCGGAAAGTTTAGGGTGCCGGGTATCTCACAGTCGAGCACGCTCCTGAATTTTAAGTGGAACGTGTTAGAAAGTTGTCGAGCTCCTATCTCTACAGTATTCAAATTAGATTTAAATCGAAGCTTGATTGTATGCATTATAATGTGAACACAGACGGGAAGTTGGCATTGCATTGGTTACTCTTCAGAATTTATTTAATTCATTCAAAGCTAATTAACATAACAATTTGTTAATTTGTTATACGAATTCATTTCCTTCTTATTTATAATTGTTATTATATAATTAAAGGAACCACTTAAAAGCGGTTCATACATCTCTTGATTACTCAAAGGATACGCTCGGCCAGTAGCCAAAAGCCATACATGGCTACTGAGACCAACGTGATCGTGAAACCATAGTGAAGGATCTTGAGGCTGGAAAGAAGAAGCATTGATCATCAAGCAGATCGAATCACAGAGAATGGAACCTACCGCTTCATGAGCTTTACAGCCTTGGCAACGGACTCCTCGGTGGGCGGCTCCTTGCAAATATACTCTCGCAAGCCATCCATGGCACCATAAAAATACTCGATCCAGTCCAGACGGTCCATGTCAAAGTCGTAGATGCTTCGATCCTGCTCTGACATCGCATCCAACAGCCCCTTAGTGTTTTCCATGCCAAAATTAAAGGTGGTGCGTGTGAATGGGCCTAGGATGGCGATATTCTTGTGTATTTTTCGGTACAGCTTTGTCAGGAAGGGCTTGCGGCCCATAAGAAGAAGTAGTGCATCGAAGAAGTATCCCGGAAGTGTGTGATAAAAGAAGGCAGCCAACGGAAAGAGGAAGGGGGGAATGCACAGGGTAAATGGGTACCACAGCATCTTGGTTAGCGGAATTCGACTGCAATGCGCGTATGTTGAGTGGATGAAAGTACCGAAGCTCATCTGGTTTTCCCTGCTGGAAGCCAACGCGTAAATAGGAGGCTTTCCTGCCTCAGCTAGTTGTCGAGTATTTCTACCCGCGTGCCAGGCACAGGCCAAGACTTCGTTACCACAAAAGTCAGCCGGCACCATACTGATGATGACTTTGGGATCTACCATGACGACCCGCACTACACCGCGAGCTGAGCCAAAGATAAGGGCCTGGGGTCCATATAAATTCTCCGTCCATCCAACGACGGGGTCCTTGTAGGTAGGCATAACTATGGATAAGTTAATTAGCCAGAGTTCGGGGTATCCTAGTTAATTTACTTACTGATTGCCGGTCGGAAGATGCACAGGGGCAGGTCACCAGCCTCCCTCAGGATCACATCCTCCGCCAAGGCCTTGGTGTAAGTGTATGTGTTTGGAAAGGGTCCTATCAAGGAAGTTGTCATGCTGTCTATCGTCTCACTACTCAATAGCTCGCCTAAAGCCAGTATCTTGTCCGAACTCTCCTTCAGATGCTCCGGATAAAACCTCTCATTGATTTCAGTCGCCACGCAGTTGGAGTAAGCGGTCGAGATATGGACGTAGGACACTAGTTTGGTCATCTGCTTGGCCAGCTGTAGCATCAACCGGGTGGCTCGCACGTTGATGGCCAGGGCCAAGTGCAGCGCCTCGTCAAAGCGCACGGTGGCTGCTCCATGGATAACTACTTGCACCTCGGAGACCAAGACGCTTCGGTCGGACTCACTAATGCCCAAATCCGGTTTCAGGCAATCGCCGGCGATGGGACATATTCGTTTCAGGGCCTGAGGCTTGGCCTTTAGGAGCACCTTGAAAATCTATGGAGTTTCGGGTTGTAATTGACCATGGAGCTGAGAATATTAAGGGCTCACCGGTTCCGTCTCCCAAACTGAGGTGCGTTCTTCAATGGACACACCGCGCTTTGGCCGGATGAGCGAATAGATTCGTTTCACCTCGGTTGTCCTCAGGAGTTTCTCGGTAACCACTGCAAGGCATTATCATGAGCTCTTGAAATTTTTAAAATATTCAGGATACCTTTCCCTAAATATCCTGAGCCCCCCGTTAGGAAAATGGTTTTATTTTTAAAGAACTCCTGAATTCCAGAATCCATGCTGCTTAAAATCGACCGGTATTTCGCGAGTCGATGAACTGAGGAGAATGGAAAGTCTTTTAAATGCCAGCTCTATTTATGTTGTGGTCAACAGCTTACACTCCACAAAGGTCGAGTTCTGTTCTGCATTCAGAGCAAAGACCCGGTCTATGGTAGATTTAAATTTATTCTGCGACAAATTAAGTACTGGAACAATTTACATATATTACTGCAGTGTTAACCCTTTAGTGTCATATAGCAGACTTTACATGCCTCAATAAATATGTAAGCTGTCGGGTTCCCTATGCATTAAAACCATTTTAAACCCAAAGTCTTTCGGTTCGGATGCATTTAAATGAGGAAGTTATTGTGATAATATTAAGGAAAAATTTAAAATTAGAGTATGTGCTTATTTAAATATTTCTATATATTTTTTATTATACTTTTTAAAGCGGCTAAACCTAAAGTCGCAAAATCAGCTCGACAGCATTGATCTTTTGACATCGTTTTCAACTCAAACAAAAATATATTTCCTATTTATATATTACATGCATTGATAAATATTTGTTCTAGATTACACTATTAGTTTTAGCAGAAACCACACAGCAGCGGCGGCCAAAGAGCACAGGCAGAACTGCAGGATATGATGGAACAGCTTCAGTCTGTAAGGAAGATTAACTTATTAAAGGAAAGTAAATAAGTGATAAGTAAGAATCTACCGCTTGATCACTTTCAGGCCTTTGGCCACGGACTCTGGAGTCAGCGGATCCTTGCCCAGAAATACTCGCATGCCTCCGAGGGCACTTTGGAAGTACTCCTTCCAGTCCAGACTGGCCATGTCGAAGTAGAACAACTTCCGATCAGCCGCCGACATTTGATTCATCAAACGGTCTGTGTTGTTCGTTGCAAACTCCCAGCTCTTGCACGAGAAGGGCCCCAGAATGATAAGGGTGCTGTGTACCTTCTGGTAGATTTTCACCAGTCGCGGCTTCCGACCCTGAAGCCACAAGGCCAGATCGAAGAAGTAGGCGGGCAGGGTGTGGTAGAAAAAGGCGACCAGGGGGTACAGCCACAGGGTCGTCATGCAGTGAAGGAAGGGGTACCAGAGCATCTTGGTCAGTGGGCACCTCATGCGCCCGTCGAGGGCGTGGTTGATGAACTCGCCGTGCGTGAGCTTGTTCCCCTCGCTGGGCGCCAGCTGGTAAATGGAAGGTGCTTCCTTCTCCTTACGCTCGTCATAGGTGGTGCGCCAGGCGCAGGCCAAAGCCAGGTTGGCACAGTAGTCCACGGGCACCAGGCTCGCTTGGGCCTTGACATCTATGGTGGCGATTCGCAGAACTCCACGCGCCACTCCAAACAGAATGGCCATGGGTCCGTACATGTTGTCAATCCAGCCGCTAGTAGGCTCCTTATGGGCCGCAATAACTATGTTGGATAAACTATTTGTTTTGGGATATTCTTTTCTAAGAATTCGAATGACTCACTGACGGCAGGCCGAAAAACACAGAGGGGCAGGCCACCCGCTTCCCGCAGGATTACGTCCTCGGCCAGGGCCTTGGTGTAGGTGTAGGTGTTGGGGAAGGATCCAAGTAGCGCAGGCTCCATGCTGTCCAGCAGTTCGTCACTTACCAGATCACTCAATTGTAGAACCTGGTGGGAGCTGCAGTTCAGGTGCTCGGAGTAGAATTTCTCCTTGATGTCCTGAATGACGCAATTGGAGAAGGCTGTGGATATGTGGACGAAGGCCTCCAACAGTGGCATTTCCTTGGCCAATTGGAGCATCAGTCTTGTGCCTCGGGTGTTGATGGCGAGGGCAGTGTGAAGCGGCTCGTTAAACCTTACAGTGGCAGCTCCATGGATGACAAACTGCACCTCGGTGGTCAGGAGTCTGCGATCCTGCTCACTCAGCCCGAGATCAGGCGCCAAGCAATCACCAGCTATGGGACAAATTCTCTGAAAGGCCTCCGGCCTCTCACTGATCAACAGGTCAAAGACCTTTGTCCAAGACGAGACTTGGGGTGTGAGATGTAGACTGCGATTTTCCGAACCTTCTACTTACCGGTTCCCTCGACCATGTGGTGATCCGCTCCTGGATCTTCACTCCGCGCTTCGGCCTGACCAATATGTATACGCGTCTCACTTCAGTGGTTCGCAACAGTTTTTCAATGACAACTTAAATGCAGAACAAAGCAAACTCAACTTAATTCTTGCTGCTTAAATTTACGCCGCACTTTGAGGTGTTCATTTTGGATATTTAAGCAGGTCAACTACCTTTCCCCAAAAATCCAGTGGCGCCCGTTAGGAAAACCGTTTTGCCCCTGAAGCACTTTTGAATATCGGTATCCATGGCATGCGTTAAATTCGTTGCAGGAACTTGTAGGTGGCAGAAAACAGTACATGTAAGGGAAAACGTCAGCTTCAATGTGAAGCACCTTCAAGGGGCTGCGCTTATTTATACAAGAATTGGATTCATTTGTACAGTGAACTACGCCGCCAGGGGTGGAGGAGTTCAATATATATTCAATTGCATTTCAAAGATACGTTACGACAAACGGTCGGTGCCGCGTCACCCTTGGACATATCGATGCAGGTAATATTGTATTCAAAGCTTATTAAGGGGTCATTTTTTTTTTTACTGCACCCCTAATAGATACATTTCCTTATGAAGTGAATATACAGCGGATTTGTTAACCAAATGCTTCTTGAAGAGCGTCGAAGTTCAGACTCAAATTAATTTGTACTAGTACACTGTCTGAGAACCACTTACTAGTGAGCAATATCTAATTTCTGGTTGACGTACTGGTACAATTAGTTGGGCGGTATGAATAAATTGGCTGACCTCGGGCTATTACTTTATTATTGAACACTTTTCTATACACCATATCTGTTTTTTTACAAAGTAATACACATATAAGTTTTCGAGGAGTATAATAAGATTTCCTTAAAATAATTTATAATAGATATAGATTCGGAAATCGTTATTTTGAACTTAGAAAAATATATATATGTATATATAAAACAAATTATTATTTTTTTAAACAAGAACCAAACTTTTTAACTGAGTATTTTGAAAGTTTGAAATAATAACAATTTTTAATAGATTATTATTTTTTATAAATGGCTATAACTAAAATAATAACCTAGCTATGTTTTTAGATGGCACTCGACATTTTAATCGTAACATCGTTAATTAAAAATTGTAATTTCCATATTAAACAATATAATTTATTAAAATATATGATAAAAATTTAAAATAAATTTACAAAAATATATATATTCCAACAATTTTTAAAATAACCCGAAATCGCAAATGTTTATTAAAATAACGGCTAAATTTTTAAGTTGCTTACTTTTACGAATTGGCTATAGCTCTAAACCCTAGCTACAGTGCCAGCACTGATTATGCAGATAACAGGTTTTCGTGTGACCAGCGTTTGCGGCAATCAGCTGTCAAAAGTTGTGTAATTTGTTGGGGCAATGGCATGTGCACGAAAAGTGTTTTCTCGCGTTTTCCTGAATAACTCCCTGACCGCCAGCCGCAGCATCAGCATGTCCGCCAGCCGACGCGCCGAGCAGGCCATCGACAAGCTGAAGGAGGAGAACCCCTTCTACTCCAAGTACGCGGGCAAGATTGCCAAACTGCAGCAGACGTCGGCGGAGGAGTTCCTGGACCGGGTGGAGCGTGTCGTCAACCCGATCAAGGATGGCCGCAGCCAGGCCAGGTAAGCGGAGTGCATGAAAGAAGCAGCCGCTGGCTAATCCGTGCCCCTAACAGATCCTATTCCGAGCTGCTGAACCCCAAGAAGGAGCTGCAGGCCAAGGAGCAGGGCGAAATCCCCCACAAGAAACTCTCGGACATCATGAAGCTGGAGCTGCTTGCCGATAAGAGTGCAGAGGAGCTCTCCCAGATCTGGCTGGAGTACCACAAGACCAAGGAGGTCTTGGCCGCCACACTGACCACCACCCAGTATGAGACCCTCATGTCGCGGGCCAAGGAGCACCCCGTCTTCCTGCTGCCGCTGCCTCGGAGCGAGGGCTTCGAATTTATTATGCTTCAGTTCTCCGCCAACACTGTCCACTTTACGCCGCTGCTGGCCTATCAGGTGCACCACGAGAACGCCCCCGAGTGCCTTACCCTGGTGCACTACACAGAGGTCGAGGACAAGGGAGTGGTGCTGATGCGCGGCGAGTACGACAGCAAGGTGCTGACCGCCCAGGAGGCGCAGTGTCTGGCGAACGAGTTGCAGATGTTCTACCTGAAGGCCGACGAGAGCAAACTCCGTCTGCTGGAGACCTTCACCCGGAAGCCGGACGAGTTCAAGCACATGGATCTCATCAAGGAGGTGGAGAACATTCAGCTGGCCTAGGCCCTGAGATTGTAGTCAGAATAAAAGAAAACTCACAACGGAAAACAACCCGCACACAGGGCTAACTTTTGGAGGGAGATGGACAATTTCAATCAGGTCATCGATCAAATTGGTTTCGGTAGTATGCATCTGTACGCCACCATTACGCTGGGCCTGCTACAGATGCTGACCATTCACGAGACCATGGGCATGGGCATCCTTGGCCCCGCCGCCGTGTGCGACCTGCGGATGAACCAGGTGCAACTGGCCTCGATAACTGCGGCTGGGTTTTTGGGCATTATCAGCTCCTCGTACTTCTGGGGCTATATCACCGACAAGAAGGGTCGGCGCTGGACGCTGCTGCGCACCATCACGGTGAGCAATGTCTGCTCAATTGTGTCCATGTTTATGGTCAACTTTAGTGGCTTTTTTGTGATGCGCTTTATAACGGGTATTTTGTGAGTATTGGCGTTAATCTTGGTTGCTATATGTACTATCTTTTAATCAGTGTGGCTGCTCCCAGCTTCGTGGCCGCAACCTATCTTAGTGAGTTCTGCAGTCAACGGATCTTGGCCCGTACCCTCACCCATATGTACATGTTCACCGGCTTCGCTATGCTCTACTGCCCAGCCTGGGCCGCTCTCTTTCTAAGCACGAAATTCATGGAGTTCGAGGTGGAGGTTCTTGGGAGCCTGAGCCTGCGACCGTGGCGCGTTCTGGGTTGCTTAAACATTCTGCCGGGCGTGATAGCCTTCGTCCTGCTGCTGTTTTTGCCAGAAAGCCCCAAGTTCCTCTTCAATATTGGTGAAATCGATAAGGGAATGGCCGCAATGGAACGGATTTGTCATAAGAACACGGGCAAGCCCCTTAGTGCCGAGCAGATTCAAAGTTTGCGCATTTACCAGGCTGCGGCGTCTGCCCGGTTTAAGCGGAAAAAGAGCGAACATAACTTCCTGCGCTCCATGATCGATGACGCCATGCCCCTGTTTCGGAAGCCGTTCCTGGGCTTATTCATGGCCGCCTGCTTGGTAATGTTCATCTTGGGTATGATGTGAGTGCACTTCTTGCGCGTAGGAGTTTCTTCATTTTTCAGCTCCTCGAATTCGCAGGGCAAATGGCCTGGGGCTTTGGTACACGGCCATGCGAAATCGCTACAACATGCGGCAAGGCAACACGAAGGGCATGTCGTTTTGCCGGGTCCTCTTCTTTCCCGAAATGCGACCCTTGATGGAGACTGAAAAAGACTTTGAACCGGTAAGATCAGCTTGAACAGCGTTTTCCTTGTTGTGAAAGTCAAAATATTTGCCAGGTGTGCAACGATGCCTTCAAAGGCTTCAACGACTCGTTTATCCTGGGAGTCGTTTACATTATCCTGTACAACATTTGCTGGCTATCGCTCTTCTGCGTGCCCAGGAAGGTGATGTTCGTCGTCGCCATGTTGATCTCCTCGCTTTGTGGGTTCTTGCTGATCTTCGTCAGGGACCGGTGGGTGCAGCTCTTCTCGCTGGTGTTCTTCCTGGCCATTCCTGGTGCGGTGGTGAGTCTGCTGGGCGGCGCCCTCTGTTTGTTTGTGCCCACTCACGTCCGCGGCAAGGCTCTGTGCATCAGCCTGATGTGGTGCCGCTGTGGGGCAGCTTTGGGCAGCATCTTGACTGGTACCGGCTTCCATAACAATTGTGAAATATCTCTGATTGCGATCGCCGTTTTACCTCTAAGTAAGATCAAGATTTCTGGTGCCTTTTTTAACAGTTTAATACTCATACATATATCTTCCGCTTCAGTTGCTGTCGGCACGGAGGGGTACTTGCCCATGTGACATAAAGTTTGTACAGATATGTGTATCTTCATCAAAAATTTCTCCGTGGCAGAACATATTATAATAGTATGGTATTTATATTTTATGTACTTAGCTGGTTGCAAAATTGTTAAGATTTCGGTACCTCCTTTCTTAGCATCGCCGAAAACTAGGCAGCGAATTTTAAAATTGATTCTGTAAAATCGTCGTTAATGTTTATGTAGAGTAAAATAATAAAATGGTCAACAAACAATTAATTAAAGCACATGTATATAAATTTATAATATATATCAGATGATGAAACGAAACAAAACAACGTGAATATTGCACTCTTTATTTGGATTGTATGATCACCAATACGATTATTTTGATTATTATTATTTATTATTACATCAGCTAACATCGAGACTATAATAAATACTTAACTCAGCTGCAACTACCACTCGTTCGTGCCGACTCGCTAAACTATTGCCCCGATAAAAATAAGTTAAACGATAACGCGTGTGCTTAGAATTAGACTCATGAGTTGGTTGACGTTGCCAAGGTCGCCTCGATTCGGGTCTAATACACCTCCTCCTCATCCAAGGCGCGGACCTGCAGGATATATCTGTATTTTTCCGTCATCACTAGATTACTCTCCTGTTACCAATTCCCCGCCGCTGTTGATACTCTTGCCCAGATTAAAGTTGTTCTCTAGCTCGCGGTTCCTCAGGATTTCCATCAATCCTCCCCGCTTTCCGAACCTCACCCGGGCCCTGTCGCCATAGTAGGTGTCCAGGTCCTGCAGGAACTTGTACGCATCCGCCATAGTATTCACGTCGTTCTTTCGCGGCGGCCGGGAGTTGGAGGCCTCCACACTGCAGCCGGCGCAAAGAAGGGCCAAAGCCACGCAAACAATCAAGATGCAACGCATTGTGTGACACATAGTCCTAGGAGGGGAATAAGTGGTGGATGATGAAGTATTTATGGAGAAATAATATAGAGTGGGACTGGTAATAAAATTAATATATTCTCCAAATCCCGGTGATAATTTTAGCAGGAATGTAATCTAGTAGCTACAATGTAGTGATTACTCTTGCTATAAACATTTCTCTTATAGTTTCAAGGATTATTTTTCTATATTTGTTAACGATTATTTAATAAAGTGAAAATTAAAACACGTACTAGTAATTACGTACTTTGTGTTTTTCCGTAACCCACAGGTACTCGGAACTGGAAAAATCTGTAACCCAATTACGTGAATTAAGTGATTTAGATCTAGAATTGCCCGGAGACCTATTTAGAGGTCTGGGTCTTTGTAGGGCCACGGTTAATAGCCGGCAATATTGTATGCTAATTGGCTGAGACCGGGCTAAGTGATCGGACCAGCCCCAAAGCCGTCATTTAGGGGCGCTATTCAATGATTTTCGGGCGGGACTGACGCAAATACCTAGCACAAAGTAAATATATCTAACAAACATGGGTATTATAAGGCAGAACCCGGCAAAGGATCCAGCTGTGAGTCATTGCCTTATGACTTTAACGCTTCTGAGAAAGCGGATTTATTTACCCGGCTCGGCTTAAGTCACAGATAATTGCTCGAGTGCACTTTCTTAAGTTGTTTTTGAGGAAATAAGTCTGTGTTGTTTTTTCTATTTTTCCGCACTGACAGCACGTCAGACTTACCTGATCGAAAGTATGAATCTGAGTATTTCACGGCGGAATCAACGCAATGCTTTCGTTCGACGGAGTGTGTAATCAGCGGACGCAACCGTAGTTAAATGTTGGCCCAGAGCCATTGGCAACAGGTATTTATAGGAGTGGCTGGCAGAAGGATGTGCCGCCTCGGCCTAATCGAGGCCGATCCACCCACACAGCGACATCCACTTCGCGAGCGGACGCGAACGGGGATTGACAAAACGACGCGAAACGAAAGTTGCCCGCGAAACCCCTGAAATATTTTCATATGCAGGCTAATTATGTGGCTGCTGCTGTGCCTGAACTTTTGCAGCAGCTGGAACGGATAGGCCATCCGGCAGTGGGAGTGGGGACTCGGTTTCAATTCGGAATGGGATCCGGAGTGGCCATCCGCAGTATGGAAATGCGAACGGAGATTGCCCGCCGACTCTAACAAATAGTGACAGTTGGCTAACGAGATATCGGGAGCCGCGCGGCTATTGTGAGCAGCGTTACGCATAACTGAATAAATGACAAATTTTCGATAAGTAGGATTAGTACTGCACCGAACGAAATAAGGTAAGTGATTCTGGTTATACAAGATTTTTAACTTAATTTTATTATTATTAAATATCTTTTCTGTTTCAAGTCAACATAAAGACAAGGATATGCACCTTTTGTGCCCTTCCTTAGAGGTCCTAAAGTAACAACGGACATGTTTAGTTTATAAAATAGCACTTCCATAGACTCAATTGTAGGATTTAATTTTTAAGCTTATGCATTGTAATTTTAATTTAAATTTTCTTCATTTCCTCTTCCCTTTTCCTAATTGATTTTTCCGGGTGTGCCCCGGCTGCCCCACCTGAGTGTGCAGATTACTGATTTATGTGTCCACAGCCCCACTGCACTCCTCCTTCCGCCTTCGCGTTGGCGTCACTGTGTCATTAATTATTGTATTTTGATTATTGTTTAATAACTGTTGGCTTAGAGCGCGACGCTGATTGCGATAGGCGAGCCAATGGGGGTATTAGAGGTGCGCTGCTCGACTTTGCATTGTTGTTTAGTTTGGGGTCAGCGTGGTTAAGTAATTTCAGTGGCTATTGCTGGTGCCAATCTGCCATAATATGATTGCGAGGGCCTCGGTGCGTATACGTAATCCACTTTCGCTGCTGGCTCAGAAGCCAGATCCAGAAAAACATGACATCAGAGAGCAGCGCATAGCGTTCTTTTCGCTTGGCGGCTGTTATTAACTTAATATTTGTTATAAGCGTTCTGACTAATTAACGCTTGAGCGAGCTATTACTTACCTACTTGTTTTTTTGTCATCGTCTCTGTGCCGTTGCGATTATCGTTCCAATTACACTCGTTAGACATTCATTTGCGACGGGCGGTAGCGTTTCATATTTAAATCTAATTGCCATCCAGCGCAGTGGTTCCTCATTGTTTGGCTCCAGTTCCAGTTCCATTAACGCCGCCGATATCGAACACTCGCCCATATATTAATAATTGGAGTCAAGATAGGCGATTATCGGGAAACTCTACGGCCGTATGCTTACCTTGCGCTCACCCGCCCGGCATTCAAACCAGCATCCGCGAATCCGACATTATGTCTGGCCGAAGTCCCCCGGTCTCTCATGTTCCACTCTTATTTGTATACACGTGGAAGCAATATGTAAATTATGATTGACAGCATTTAACCCAAGTTTAGTTTTAATACCAGTTAATTATATAAAAAAAAAAAAAAAAACAAATAAAGGGGTGTGATACGATACGATACTAAAAACTGTGTGAAAAAAGTTTAATTAGAAAATTAGTAGAACAATTTTACCCCAGTAAAAAGTTATAGAAAGGCTCTAAAGATTAAGTTATGTTAATTACTCTCGGCTTGCCGTTGAAAATTTTCCATTCAGATTGGACTTTCGGTTGGAAGAAATTCTACATAAAAAAGGAAAATAAAAACCATTTAATTTAATAACCGCAATTGTTGCACAGAATTGACCTGACCAACAGGTCGTATGAGCTATTTCGCAAGATACAATAAAGTTTGTTATGGTTTTCAACAGGCAAGCGTTTAATGAGAAGTGCAGTAAGGAGTCTAAATTTAGCGTTAAAGGTCCAACTCCGGGGTGAATGCTTACAGCTAATCGGGGAAACCCTGAACTTGTTCAAGGACTCGAGGGTTCCGCATTGATGGTCAAGTAGTGGGGCAACCTTTTTGTTTTTCCCCAGCAACTCGCAGATACTCGCATGTGTATATGCACTCCATTGTTCTGTTGGCAACCGAGTTTGCTGGCTTTTGTCACCTTCCATGTGCTAAATCGCCAACGTCATCGTCGTCAGAGCCTCAGACAATTCCGGAGCTTGATGCGGCGCTGCAATTACGACAAAGTGCCTTGTTTTTTATACAGTTATTGCCTGCGTTTTCCGGACTACAGTCCGGGGGGTTCCCTTACTTTCCCAAGCCCATGTCGTGCCAGATTTGTGGTGGCCACACAGTGTATACTTTGGCACGCCACTTTCCAATTTGCCGGAGAACAGTTTCGAGAAATGCTATAGCTTCTCCCGTTTGCGTAGATGTTAATAATTCAGCTTTACTGCAATTCGCTGATGCGCCGCTGCCCCTAGCGGCTTGTTAAAAACTACTTGGGTTAATTGAGCGTTTAATGTATGCAAAAAATAGGTAAATATACTGTTGGCCCACTGACTAGCTCGCGTTCGGGGTTCCGCTAGTTCCGATTTAACTTATCCTTGAACTATTGGGATTTCCTTAGATTTGCCTTGCGAATTGGCATTAAGACGGTAGCCGAACAATGGGCTTATTGGCAACTGAATGATAATTATACCTAAAAATTTCACAACTTAATAGGAAAGTTTCCATTTATTTGTGTTTGCTGATTTGTTTAGTTTTCCAAATCTGACAAATATTGATAGGCGTCTAAAGGGTTAGTCAGACGTTCGTGGTATTCCACGTGAATTTTCTCGCACGTCAAAAATAGAACCAGACCTTTTGGAATTTATTATTTAAATGTAAGTGTATTATTTAAATTAAGTGTTTTTTATAAATTTCCATAGTAAATTCGTTAATCATACATAATTTTTACAAACTGATGCCCATCAATTATATGTACATATAAATTCCATTTTAATTAGCTTTATAAACTTGTCAACGCTTTGGGAGCTGTGTCATAGCATGTTCATAAAAAACATAACAAACATTAAACCTCAACTTGAAGTATCATAGGAGTAATGCGCCTTTGTGTCTAGTTAACTTTGTATTATTTATTAGTAACCGGTGCAGGAACACTTGTCTACAATCACCGTTGACATTAAATATATAGTACTTAGCCCAAGAACCAGCTGGTTTTCGCAATCTTGTTGTTTTTAATAATTGGAACTTGTATAATTACTTGTTTAATCAATATGGCTTGTTGAATTTCATTAATTTTCTATGGGTTTGCCAAAATACGTAAATGGAATGAAAGAAGGAAGGTAGGTTTCGTTGATAAAATTTTCATTGATTTCTGTGGATATTCCTTTACGCTTTATTGTGCTAAAAATAATGAATAATCGAAATTGAACCGAAAACTAGTTATGTTAAATTTAAGACAGACCAAAATTGTTGATAAAAAAAGTAATTTTTGAAGACGAAATAAAGATGATATAAAATAAATCAATATTAAAACACTACATTTTTATAGCAAAAGACATTTTAAAATACGATTTTTAAGATTGATTGATATTAAATAAGTAAATTTTATATAATTTTAATAGATCCCTTTAGTAGAATCTTATAAAATTCTTTCAGCAAGAAGGACTACTGTGCCTTATCCAGGACTCAATGCTCCTGCATTACAAAGCTTTTATTCTGGCCCAACCTGGAGTTCGGAAAACTTTCGGGGAAAGCATAAAAAGCATCTAAAGCGCCTGAAAAGGGGACTTTGGGATGTTGCTGCCCCTGGTGCCATAATGGCGCCCCCCGACGCCATAAACACAAACAACAATTAGTCTGGTAACAACAAATTGCGCCATACATGCCATACGATAGTTAAGCGGTAAGCCAGCTCATTGTTAATTAGGGATCATCGGAGCACTTGACGTACTCTTAAGACTCCGGGCACCGACAGGGCCCCAGACAATAGGGGGCCATTAAACGCCCCAAATGGGGCAATTCACAGACAAATGTCTGGCGAAGATGGCACTCGCCAGCCCGGTCAGGGATTATCCCAGAGGGAAATAGGTCAATATTATCGGGTCCAGTCCGGTTAAGTGGCTAACTTACTCACCGTGATCGGATAAATCGAAGGGGAAGTGCACGCCATCGATCTGGCTGTCATAAATATCGATCTAAATAGCACACGGATAATTACCTTCACGTTAGTTAATCGTTATTGGCTGCTAAGAATTAGAACTGGGCGTAATTGCGTCAAGAAGTCGCTTTTAATTGCGGCAAATCCTCATGCATATGTATGGGCGATAGCACAAAAAGGGCAAGATCACGTGTGCGTGTCTGCTGCTGAGCTCAAGTTGGATTAAATATAGTCATTTGTGCCATTAAATTTATGAAATGGCAATTTGCGGGGCTAAGCGATCCGCGAGACAATAGCGAACCCATCTAACCCCGCTTCTGGTGATCTCCCAGCGGTTCTAACCCAAGGGGTTTTGGACCCCGAGGGGTTCACAGCCGGTGACTTAATGCTGCTCGGTGTTTCGTATATTACATGGGTATATTGATCTAGTGAGCACGTGTAAGTTAATACAACTATTAACAAAAAATCATATACTCTATAGTTGATGTTTCAAGTAGACATTTAAAAAGTAAGATCCTTATTTTAAAGTTGACGACATTTCATTTTACTTTTGATATCCACCTACATTTTAGATTATTAATTCTTTTAATATAAAATTAATTTTAATTGTTGCTTCTAACCACATACCTAAATTCAAGTCAGTTGTAAGGAAATTACGGGTTCAGAGAGATGTTACCAAATTCCCCCCTGGAATACGCCCAAATGTAGGCAATGATTTAAGCCCGTCAGTGCCAGGTACTTGTAGGGTCGAGGCACTTAAATTAAGCATTTTCACTTGTTTTGTTTTGGCCAGTTAGGGGGATAGCGTCGTGTGTGTGATTTTAGCCGAGCAAAAACCCGAGCAGAGGCTTAAATGTGGACCGGTTCGTAGAAAGGTTGAGATGCTAGAGCTTGGCTAGGCAGCCGATCTCCGCCAGCTGCTCGGCTCTCTGTCCGAGCTCGAATCGGGGACTGGGCCAAGAGTCCATATAAAGGTCCCCGCTGCAGGCGAGATCGGCGCATTAAGCTGTCAAAATTTGTGAGAATAGGAAGTGCGTGACAGTTCAATTCGAGACAAAGCGAGTCACAGCTCAGCGACCGATATTCTAGCATTCGCGCGAAAAGCAGCCAATTGTTAGCAGTATCGCCTTACACCCAGATCGGTGCGGATCGGAACGAGATCGCCAGGAACTTCACTGGCCGATATTACAAAACGAAGAATAAAATAAACTAAGAAATAACCACATTTAAATGAACGTTGAAACCAATTAAACCGCAGCGGGACATGCAAATTCCCCCTTCGCTATCGGAATTTCAATCCTAATCTGTGTCGCGCCCGACCTGTTAATAGTTCAATTTGCTGTCATAAATAATAGCCCAAGAATTAATTGATTTTCGTCATAAATCAATAACTAACTAACCAACTATCCAACTAACAAGTGCGGCCAGCAGGAAAAAATCAGATCAACTCCGACTTTCGAGCCGCTGAAATGAAGCTATTTACCAACAAAAACCAGCGCAATGCAAGTAAGTAGTTCGAGTGTAACTAGCCCCTAAAAAGCCGAAAACCGAAGCCGAACCATTAACGCTTAATCAAGCCGTGCAGACCATTGTCAAAGAGCCAGAGGCCCATAAAAGTTAATTCGAGCCAAGGGAGCTGCCCCCACGCGATCGTAAAAATGTCAACAGAAAATCTCTTGCACAAATATCTCTGCTGCCTCAGATCGCCTAAATTGCAGGAATGGTGCAATGGATTTTGCATGCTAATACGATACGAGTAAATACGAGTAGAGCAAAAAAAAAATATATACATATATGTAGGAAAAAAAAATCTGTTTCGAAATTTGGCATTCCCATTCCCAGCGAAAATTAGAATGCTAATTAAAATGGGGCTGGTCCGTTAGTAAATTACCCGCAGCTGGCAGCGCACGCGTAAATATTTAATTTTTGTTATTTATGTCCGATACTGGGTACTCATGGACCAGTTCGCGGTTCTAAAGTCCAGCGGCTTTTGGCGGCACGTCAGAGATAATTTGCATTCGGCCAGTTATTGGCTAATAATAGGAGTCGAAAATGAAAACAAACAAAACACGAAATTGATCTCAAATTGCATTAATTAGTGCTTTCTAGGGTCATACGCAATCTCAGCTCTCGGCCAAAGCAGTTAACATATTTTCAAAGCCAAAGAAGCTCTGACAAATGCGAAAAAGAATCCAATGGCTCGATTTGCATAACAACGAGTGAGGGACAGCCGCCAAGGGCGTAGGGTTCTATATAGTAGGTCACTAGTCTCAAGGGTCACTCGATCAGATTAATTGCAAGTCCGGATATCTCAGTAGTGAGTTTATATATAAACTAATTTCGAATTAACGGATCTGGACGGCAGTGCAATTAAGTTTGCATAAATTAAGATTTGAAATGAAATCGGTTGTGACTGAAAATGTCACGTATTACCTTACCATGAAGTTCGATGATTTCAATCAGCATAAATACGCTGGGAAAACTGAAGGTGAACGCGATGATTGCCCAGCTCCACGATATGGCGCACACTCTGATGTTTTGGTATTAAGTTTTATATTCTTCTCAAACAAAACAAACAAAAAACAAATAATAATAAATAACGAGATAAATAAAAGAAAAAGATGCTGACAGATCAGATCGAACAGATCAGAAGCCCCCCGAATCGGAGGAGTGACTTGCACTCCCGCAGATGCTCTGAGAAATTCCTAAGAACGCTCCAACTAATTTGACGCAGTTTGCCATAAATCAATACGCGATCTACAGCTCAATGATCGCTAAACAATGCAAATAACAGCTATTGTACGGGCATTAACAAAAGCGATACAAAAACAGCAAAAAGTCAGCGAAATCAGCACTAAACATTGTAAGGTGTCCGTTTCAAAGGCGAAGCGAACAAATCGGATCGGGCCTGTGAATTGGGAATTGGAAATTGGAATTGGGAATTGGAAATTGGGAATCGGAATTCGGAATCGGGGAAGTTGTAAACTTGGCTCGCTACATATTTACTTTTCCTTATTGGCGGGCCTCTAATTGCCACGCGAGACTTTGACTGAGACTATTTAAGGGTTTTGGGTTTTTGGTTTTGGCGATGATTAAAAGCAAATAGAAACAGATCTGGGATTAATCACTGGCTAAACACAGCAAATAGCAGCCAAACAGTCAAACAGGCTAACAGCAAACAAACATCGTCATTACAGCCGGATCGGCGCAAGTCAGCCAAGTACACAACAAGAAAATTAGATTAGTTGTAAATTAATTAATTGAATGCTGAATTGATTTAAAATATATTTAAATACAATATAAAGGCATGCTAAATGACTGCAATTTGCACGAGAAAATGACCAATTAAAGTTGTTTAGTCAATCTTACACTGCAATAATAAATCGATTCCAGATGCCTTAAGGTCTAGTTATTATAAACATCATGGTTAAGGGTACTTCAGTGACAACAGCACAACAATTTTAAATTATTCACCTCTTCATGCACTTACTTATTTTCGGGTAATACCCAATTGGCGCCGATTTTAGCAAGCTTTTCTTTGTGTGTAGTCGGTGGATACCCAAGCACAAATCTCAAGCTGGCAAAACGGCTATTTGCCTAATTTATTGTCGTCGGACGGAAGTCACACACACTGGCGCACACTCACACCTGTGCGAGCGGGCTCGAAGGTGTTGTTCGTGTTCGGTAAGAAACAAAACAAATTCATTCTTGACTTCAGTAGGTCACCGCTGTGACGCTTTGACTTGTCAAAATAGTTTTTTTTCCCCCCGAGCGCCGTGCACTTTTAATATTCAGGTTTTTACTGCCAAGCCGGCTAAATTGCACCGAACTTGAACTTCAGAGCGCTGCAGAGGCAGCCGTCAGAAGCCAGGCGTCATCTTAAATGTGCACTTACAAAAATTAGTCAAACAAAGCACATATTGATACAAATTGTGTTGTGTTTATACCACTTTAAATACAAAATAATGGCTTATATGCCTTAAGAAACAAAGTAACAAAGTATCATTAATTGAACACCTTAACTTCTCTTTAATCTCGATAGTGTTTTAGTTCTGTGTAGTAACTAATATGCCAGATTCCAATCTCCGTCGACTGATATTGAGCCGCCTTGTTGCCACCGCTGTTTGGTGTTGCTGTTGGCTCAAACAAGTTCACAGCTCACTGAATCAGCTGCTGCCATCGAGACAAGCGTCTTTCATTCATGCTGCCCGTGTGTTAGCCCCCAATCTTTCAATCGTCATCGCCGGCCGATTTGGCTTTGGACTTTGCTTTGGCAATGCAATTGTTGCCCAATGCAAGCTCCACATTTCTGCTTGACAGCGGAGTTTTTTCTCCATTTTGATTTGGACACTTTGCGTGTGGCTTTTTGGCATTGGTCATTCCATTGCAGCAGAATAATTTTCGACCCTTTTGTGTGTGCTGGCCTAAATTATGGGTGGGGTCTATTGATAGACCGGGAATTTTCGGCTGTCATATTCAAGGCAAGGATATGCATAAGTCTACACGGCAAGAAAACGCTAAAGGGCTAAGATTTAGGTTAAATTGGATTTTAAAATAAAACAAAATTTTAAATTAAAAGGTGAATTAAGCAAAAGTTATGTAATATATGAAGGTAACATAAACTAAAGCAGGATAATTAGGATATTTTAATCAGAGCAAATCTTTTGAATTTCTTTTAATTTTATTTGCTTTCAATAATTTAATTACTTATAGCACTTAGAAGTTTTAATTAACAACAAACCATATAAGCTTCTTTTTTTTTAATATAATATTATGATGGAACACTTTTTTCCGTGCATTTTCGTATTTTCTATCAATGGAATATACCTTTATATAAAATGTATATGTTGTGGATTTCTGGTTTCATCGGCGCCGTGCATAATTTGTCATGTATCATCGCTGTTTGTTTTGATTGTGAAGTCTTGAACCTATTTATGACACCAAAGTTGACACCAAAGCGAAATAGCTAATGAGTTTTTGCTGTCCCATGTTCGATCTGAGCATCTGGTGCTGTGGTGGGATCGTGCCATTTCGGATCGAGTTAGGGGCGTGCTATTCGGCAGGCAGTTCATTGATCTGGGCAGGTGTATACATTATCTGTATCTTTGGGTTTCTATTCCACAGAAAAATCGATCATTTAGGCAAACAATTGTGGGTTTTTCTTTTATTGCGGGGTTGCGCGAATTTGTTCTGATAAATGGTCCAAGATTGTGCGTTTGATTTATGAGCTGCGTGCCAGCAACCGAAAGTGATCTTCACAGAACGATGGCCGTGATCCCTGGAAATCGGTCGGGAGCTGAGAATATGGGTGGAGCGTACTCGACTTTTTACCATATCCGGGCGGATTTCGAGTGCGGAAGCGAAATATCGCCGAGCAAAGACAATAATCTTTGCGGAAGGTGAGCCCCAGGCAGGTGAGACAAACGAGTTTCGGTCGTAAAGTGAGTGATTTCACTTCGAGTAAATATGAGGCGAAGTGCAGCCTAGATTGATATGCTTCGGTTGCCTTGTCCATCTTCCGTGCTTTTAATTAATGTTCTAACCAAGGTCGGTGAGACTGGATTTTTATGGCTTTCCCAGGGGGGAAAGTCTTATCTCCTTAAGGTAAACAAAATAAAAATTATCTTTGGTTAAAATACCAATTTAGAATCTACTAATTAACTCATTCAAATCGAATAAAAGTGACTACAAATCTATGACAAATTCACTTTCAACGAAAGTGAAAACCAACAGAAGTCCAAGATCTTTTGTCTTGCCAAGTTTTCGAATTAGTGTTACGCTAAAAAGTTTGCGATTTGACAAAACCAGTTGCCAACTCTAGACATATTTTAGTGTCATATTAAAAAGGCATAAGATCACATATTTAAGTTGAACTTGTTGGTTTCCAAGGGCGATTCCCTGGGGTTCTTGGAATATTTTACGAGTGCACACCTTCGGCACCTTCTCCCGCCTCGGGATTATAAAATCGAAGAACGTTCATTGAACCGGTACCATTTTCGGGCATCGTCATCGTCTGCCGGCTGTCAGAGTTTTGTTTATGGGCGGGCGCCGCGAACGGTGTGCGGATGATGTTCCTGCTCCTGCCATTGAGGTAGGTCGCAGATCTCGGACACGCCGCTGCGATACGATCGGAGCGGAGATCCGCCGGCAAGGTCAATGGCATGATGGGCAGGCGCACGCTATTGGCAAACTGGAACTGGAACTGCGGCAAACCAGTTCAACTTCGGCTGTCCGCAGCTCGCATGACTACAACTCAACTATAACTCACTATAACCCGCTGATCTAATTTATTGTCGTTGTAGAGCTGTTGCGTCGCGCCGCCCTGGGCATGACCCTGCTGTTCTTCGGGTCACTGGTCCTGATCGCGGACCCGCTGCAGAGCATCCTGGATACGGTAAGTCCTTTAATGAATAATCAATTAAATTTAGAATGTAAATCCATAAAATATATATAATCATATTGCATATTATATATTCTCCTTGCAGCAACTCAGCCTGAAACCTGGCGCCTTGCTCCACCGACTGTGGCTCTTCCCTCCTTTAGATGTCTACATTAACGTTTACATGTTCAACTACACGAATGTGGACGAGTTCACGTCGGGCAGGGCGGACAAGCTGCATATCCAGGAGGTGGGTCCTTATGTCTACCAGGAGGTCCTGAGCAACCACAATGTCACCTACAACGAGAACAACAACACCATTACCTATACGCCCAGGCGCGAATATATCCTGGCACTGGACAGATCCATTGGCGATCCCAAGGTGGACCGCATCCGGGCGCCCAATATCCCTCTGATGGGTGTGACCACTCTGGCCTCCAGCATGTCCATGTTCGCCTCCCTGGGACTGAGTGCTCTCACGCGGCAGCTCGACTCGCAGCCCATGCTGGAGATGAGTGTTCACGATTATATGTGGGGCTACGAGGATCGCCTGGTGGAACTGGCCGCCAAGTTTGTGCCAAGCTGGATTGACTTTTCCAGCTTTGGTATTATGGAGAAGGTTGGTACCTTGGTTTTATAGTTCTTAACATTATTTTTGTACAAATTTTTAGAAGTAGTACCACATAAAAAGTCATATTTAAATTTGTTCTATTGTCATCATACTTGAAACTTTGTTATATGAGTTCTAGCAGTTCAACTAAGCACACATTTTAGTCTATACCTTTAAAAGGAATTTAATTATGATGGCTGGTGTATATCTTTTTTAAGATGTTTTAAGTAATTATTTTATATTTAAGTGTGCCTTTTATTGGAATAAAAATACAATACTAATACAATCGCGGCAGGATCTATCGAACAATAAACTAAAGTGCTATTCAAATTATTATTTTTAGCTCTTCCGTGAAGGCAACGAGAGCAATGTGTTCAACATGAACCTCCATGAACCGAAGGATAAATACGGGGTGCGACTGCCAGATGCTCCTCGAGCCTACACTGTGAACAGCATCAACGGAGAGCGTGGATTCAAGCGCTGGCAATACAACGAAGAGACCAAGTAGGTGTTTCATTTAACCAAATTTTAAGGGAAAAAATTATAATTGTGTTATCCTGTCAGTGGAACTATGTGCAATCGCATCTGGGGTAGCCACGATGCTACGCTCTTCCCGCTGGACATGGACGAGAACGACGAGTTCTTTCTGTACAGACGCACCTTCTGCCGGCGTCTGCAAGTCAAGTTTAATAGCACCTCCACCTGGAACGGAATCGATGGCTATCGGTTCGACATGCTGCCTGACGCATTCGACAGCTATGCGGATAACGCCAACTCCTCCTGCTACTGCAAGAACAGCCGCTGCCTCAAGAAGGGCGTGGGTAGCGTCTCGCCCTGCTACTACAGTGAGTAGTCCTGAAAGGACTTCTTTTAAAAAAAATATTAAAACCATTTCTGATTTTTTTACAGATATTCCCTTGGCCATTACTTATCCGCATTTTACACATGCCGATCCCAGCCTCCTAGAGCCCTTCGAAGGTCTCACTCCGAATGCCACGCGCTTCACCTCCTCATTTGTGGTGCAGCCGGTAAGTTTTTGTAAAGTTACTTTGATATCCTGGCCAGGATAATGACAAGTTCTTTGTCTTTCAGCAACTGGGAGCACCGATGCAGGGCACCCACCTTCGGTTGCAGGCCAACCAGGTCGTGGGCAAGGTGAGCTTCAACCGGATGATGGAGCCCTTCGAAAACATGGTGTTACCACTGCTTTGGGTAGACCTTAACATCGACGTTTTGTGCCTAAGCCTGCGGCTGCTCATTCACGGCATCAAGTGGGGCTTCCCGCTGCTGCAGTGGAGCGTTGTTCTGGGAATGCTGCTGGCCGGAGTCTACCAGCTGTGCTGCGCCCTGATGCTCTGCTTTTGGCCACCGGCCAAACAATTCCAGAAGGTGGACCAGGCAGAGCGAGGAGCGGCGGTGCAAATAATCGGAGTCCCGGGCTTCCGCAAGTCATCGCTGCAACTGGAGGTTCTAGAGGAGCAGCACCACCTGCTCTTCGGTGCCGGCAGCCTCATCCCCAAGCTGGGCAAGACGTGATCGGCACGGGAACGGCCACCTCAACGCAAGAAGAGACAACACTGTGATATTTAGGCTTAAGATTCGGTTTAAATTATTGTGCTCATTGGAAACAACTTAGGGAACGTCTTGCCTACGTACTAATTAACGATAACAGTAATCATAATGGTAGGGATACAGTAAGCAATGTACAGTGGAGCCTTCACTCGATAAATACAGGTCGATAGCTATGTATTCCTCCCGCGGGTGGTCCATATACCTCGCAATCATTGATTATCACTCCAATGGTTTGAAACTGCAGTTTCTTTCTTGAACCATTGATTAGGTAGGGGAGGTAGTCTGAAGTATGATTGCGTTTTATGTGGACAGACCCATTGGTGATTTATTGGTTCAGTGGGCGGCGATAGTCTCCTCGATCCACTTCATGTAGTACGAGGTGCGGGTGTAGACGTCCGGGAAACCCTCCAGGGCGCAGCCCGATCCAAACGAGGTGACTCCCACCAGGATCCAGGGGCCATCCCGACTCAGCCGGCACTGCAGCGGTCCGCCGGAATCGCCCACACAGGTGCCACCTTCGCCATTCAGTTTGCCGGCGCACAGGTGGCCGCCGTGGATATTCACAAAGCTTCCGTAGGCATCCTTGCACCTGGTCACGGGTAGAAATCATTCAATAAGTAATTTATTAAATGTAATATATCCAGAACTTACCTGCCATTCTGGTGTAGTGGCACCTGTGTTTTCAGAAGCTGATTGGACAGATCGCCGCTGATGTTGGCCTTGCCCCAACCCGTGGCCACGCAGTCAACGAATGCCAGTTCCCTTAGCTCCTCGCTCACTTTGA
The DNA here is from genome assembly GCA_018904815.1 of Drosophila ogumai. NCBI lineage: Eukaryota > Metazoa > Arthropoda > Insecta > Diptera > Drosophilidae > Drosophila > Drosophila ogumai. The sequence continues at coordinate 52,997 of JAEIIJ010017489.1, read as the reverse complement.
GATGTTTCTGCTCCACGGAGTCTTCCGTATCCCTCCGAGGTCCCAGCTTCATGAGCTTATCGTTCCGTCTCCGGGAGCGCTTCAGGCTGCGCGGAGAGCGTTGCGCCATTGCTTGCCGCATCCTGTTAAGGATCTTCATGTTCATCAGCTCCCGCATGCTGGGCGCCGTGACATTCCTGTAGCGCCGCCGGCTCTGGACGCTGCGTAGAAAGTTGTCGATCTTCTCGGGCACATCATCCAGATCCAATTGTTGGAGGAGCACATCTTCATCAGAGGGAGCTCCTGTAGAAACGGCTTCCGAATGGATAGTGTCCTGCGACTCGGCCAGCATGAAGGGTAGGCAGATGCGCCGGATGTTGGATGCTCTGGCGAGATCCGCCGGCTTGGAGAGCTTCATCAGCACCACGTCGTGCCGGAAGTTGTGGTAGCGGTGGTGCATCACGATCTTCTCGACGGGAATGCGCTGCTCGTTGCCTGATTCCACATCGCGGTCGTGCTCGCCCAGAACCACCGTCCACAGCGGCGGAATGGGCAGGTTAAAGAGATCACTAGATGGATCATCCGTTTAATCTTCGATGTGAAATTTTAGTTCAGATGGACTTACTTGTGTACACAGTGGGCGGCGGATAGGATCCAGTACTGGTGGATCAGCACGGCTCCGCACCAGTGACCCAGGAAGCCCAGAGACGGATGCAGCAGCTCCAGGGAAGCCTGCCAGGGGAACTGGCCCTCATTTGTGGCTGCTCCGGAGATGATCCGGGGTCCACGACGCGCCGGACGACAGCCGCAGTCTGTAGGAATATATTTTAGTTAATAATTAATTAGTTATTATTATTAATATCTTATCCCTTAGTTTTTAAGATTTTGGGCCTTCAATATTTAACTCTTATAAATTTAATTTATAGTTAAATGGCTTTTGTAATATCTGTTTTACGCTATATTTACATATTTGTTTAGCTAATGCCAAAGTATTTAAGTCGTAATTAATAGTTTCGCCACCTCTCAATATAATAAATTAGTTTGGAGGTGTTGATAAACCAATTGGCATCGATCAATCATGATAATTGCTATTGTTTCGTTATTCACTTTACAAGTTGATCGGCTTGCGTTTGAAAATTAAACAAATTAAAATAAACAAATAAAATAAAAGTATATTTACTACTAATTTAATAGTATTAAATTAAATATATATATTTATATGTGCCTTAAGTTATACATTGGGAGCTAACTGTAAATATCAATGCCAGCTTTTTTGTATTATATTTTAGTAATTTTTTGTATACAACGCGGAACAGGCCTTAAACATTATTATAAAAAATGTCTATGAGAAAAAAAGTTTTTTTCCATTAGGTTTTTGACCTTTGTTTTCGTTTTCATTTTATTCGCCGTAGGTTGTGTATTTTTGCATTTCGTCTCGATGAATATTCATAATAACTGTGATACGAGACATTGGTAAAGGCAAGAATGATCTTTATTAAAGGTTTTATAACTTAGGATTTCCTGATTTTATAAAACCTTTTCGGTGAAATATATGATATTTATTTTTGTTAGACAGATTGGATTCAAACTTCTTTATAAAATAGAAAATTCTATTATTAAATGGCTTTATTTTTTATTTTTTGAAATAATGTAGATTTTTGGACAAATAAAATTATATAATTTCTAATTCCTTGTGATATTTCAATATAGTTTTTCCAGTTAAATAGTGTCCAATCCTAATAAACCCACCCGTCTCAAACTGCCTGGAGGAGTGAAGTAGCAGCAGCAGGCAGAGCCATCTCAAGGTCGCGGCGCTGGTCACCGGGGAATGCCAATGCCAGAGTGACTGGGAGTGTGACTGGGAGTGAGGCTGTGACTGTGACACTGATGGCTTCATCATCGGGCAGCTGGCGCAGCTCAGCTGCTCATCGCGCGCATGACTGACCCAGAGCGGCCGTTTACGGATTTGTATCTGTATCTCTGTGCTTAGCTTCGGCTTTATCTTTGTCCTGCAGATGCTTTTCATTCACTTTCACTGAGGGTTTTTTTCCGGGGGGAACGGGAACTGGAACTGGGAACGGGAACGGGCACGGGAGCGGAGGTGGAATCGCGACTCCGGCCAGCTGGGCTGCCTAAGTATTATAATTTACGAGACTTGCTTTTCTTTCCACGACTGCGCATTAATTAGTCCGCTGGCTGGGCGGCGTCGACATCGCGAATTGTGCGCAGAAGCTGGCCAAAGACTTGGGCCTCGGGTCTCCAGTTTCCACTCTCGATTATATAACGATCTTGGCCTGCGGCTCTCTAGTAATAACGGTCACTTTTGCGTGCGCATGCGCAGCCACCAGATTTTTGTGGTTCGGTTTTATACTTTTTTCGTTTTTCTTGCGTTTCTTGACGGCTTTTCGACTGCCGTTTTGAAGACTTGGCCCAAACGCCAGGTGTGCGAGTGCGAATCGCTGGGGACGAGCGCCAAAATGCAACTGTGCTCTGCTCGGGTTTGCCAGCAAACATTTACCGTTTGACTATGGGAAGCTGCGCTGTTCACGCCGACTTCACTGTCGGCGGCGACTGCGGCCGCGGTGTGGCATGCCCCCGCTCCAGCAACAAAGCTAACGGAGAGCCAACGAAAGTGAAAAGGCAGCGGCGGGAAAGGGGACAACAACCACAGCGAACAGAGAGATGATGGCCAGCTGAGATGGCGACGGAAAAAAAGGGTAAGTTGGCCCGGCTCAACCCACGGAAATCATTCACCGACGAGCCCACAGCCGACGAAAGTGCCATTACAAAAGAATAAATTAGGCGAGCGCAAATAGTGATTATTTTGGTTTCTTTGCGTCATCAAATAAGACATTAAAACTAATAATACCCTTGTGGGGGCTCACGGATAAAGCACGAATAATAACTTCAGTTATAAAGACGACTTCATCAGTGGTAATGGAACAACACTGATAAGCCAGCGATATTTATCTATTAATTATATAATTTGGTTCAGAGAAAAGTCTTACTTCAAGTTAAAAAATACAAAGTTGTATCATAGCCCCATAACTGAATGCCAATGTTATAAAGTACGTAAATGCTAAATAATTGAGAGCCATTAAAGCCGTGTAGTTACAGTAATTTTGTGTGCTTTTTAATTAATGTATCTGTAAAATTATCATCCCAATCAATGTTATTTGGTTAAAGCTCGAGCCGTGATCGTTATAATTAAGAAATCATTTTTGAGAGCAGCATTGTTCTGTAATTTGTATAGGCGTCCGATAATTGCGATTCCTTGAATGAATATCATTTTAAGCCCAGTTCAAAAACAAGTTTAGCATTCGTAGTGCTGGTTGCATGTGCGAAATTAAGTCACACATGTGGGTCATTACCATAATTATTTACTTAATTTTATTTTTGTTTTTCGTATGCATATAAAGCGATTTAGTGAAAAGTATTGATGGCTGTGGATTCGATTTTGACATTAGAATGAACGAAAGTTGCATAAGGTTCCCGATTCGTGACACCACCAGCCATTATCCAATCTCATTTAAATGTCCAGGTACCTATAGGACACGATCCGATCTAATTCTATTCGATTTTGCTACCCATTCATTTCATTGGCACTTTAAATGCATTTTTTCTGGTTATGAGTGCCATTTAAGTGAGTGATTAACAGCGGGCAGCTATTCAACGCCCGTTTCAATGTAAGATGTCAAGTGATTAGTTTAATTGCGATTAGTTTAAAATATGCGCATAATTCCGGTCTGCCAGCCTGCCTGCCTCAGAGTGAATGATGTGGCGTGCGGCTGGCCAGCCATCCACCGAGTAAGTGAGTGAGTGAGTACATTTGTATGTGAGTACGAGTTACTTTCGTTTTCATTACGCGATGAAGGCAGCAGCAGCAGCAGCAGCAACTACAACGACTTGAATTCCGTGTTGATGCACAAACTCATAAGTCATGTTGCTTGTTGCTGCTGCAGCAGCAACATACACAAAGCCAATGGGGAAGTTGTTAATGCAACATCAGCAACACCACGCCAACGGCTTAAATCAACATCCAACGGCCAAGAGCAGCCACAATGGGAGAAGAAGGTTAGAGTCTTGGATTAAACCAGGAACTCATTGTGGGAATTACCACGATTTTTAGGATATTTTGAATACATTTATTGAGGTTAATCTTTTCTCATAAAAACAATAGGAAATTATTGCAAGCTATAAATATAATATATTCATGGTCAAAAAAGCCTTTTGTTCCCATGGTGCAGCTGGAGGGGAAGTTATGTTTGTGCAGCCGATTGATCATTTAAGCCAAGACGCCGGCTGTCAATTTGTTGTGGTGGGCGTTGGCATTTGTCCGGCATCGCAGTTGTTGTTCAATTAAGAGGCGCCGTGCCGTACACGTTCGCCTCACTTGACGATGACGGACGAAGCTGAGGCTGCAGTGGCAGGCGCAGTCCCAGTGGCAGTGGCAGCGGCAGGGCCCATCGGATAATCAAAATCAGAAACTCGAAATTCGAAAATCGCTTGCCCAATCGAGGAGCAACAATTTGAGGAAAACTTCGGTGGGAACTTTCCCGGCGGATTGCGAAAAAAAAACACACACAAAATAAATGATAGAAATAATAACAACAATAATGGCTGTGTGTTTTGGTATTTAATTGAAATCGTAAAAAGCCAGTATAAAAATAAGTTTTTACGCATGCCCCTGGCCAGAGATGCGATGACAATCGACGGAAGCGTTGCGGGTCAACACGGCAACGTGCACTGAGATATATTTTCAAGTGACTAGGGACTTATTAAAATAAATAAGGGACCTATGATTCATCTTAAAAATTATGGAACTAATATATTAAATTTTGATTTTTAAACTCGAAGGTATTTAAGGACTATTGCGAAAATTAATACAAATCAAAACCAGATCTCTTACATTTTAAATAACAAATCAAATATATTTTAATACACTGATATATTGATATATATTATATCATCAACAAATAATTTATGGCGTTAATATCTCTTTAGAAAATACATTCTTTCAGGTAGACACAATAGACATGTTTATTTACTTAACGAAGACAGACTTGCAGATAATTCTTTTTTCATGAATTATGTTTTATATTTTCATAAAGGTAAAAGTAAATATAGACAAACTTAAATCAGCAATTGTACAAATAATTTAAAGTGCACCGAATTAAAATTAAATTAATCTGCATAATTTTTCTCTGTATACAAATTGGTCAAGCACGTAGATCTGCCAGAGTCGGAGTCGGGAGAAATCGAAGTTCGGGACCTTGAATGTGGCCGAGTGCAGGGGCACTGCAATTTCTCTGCTGCAGTTGTAGTGGCCGCTGTTATTCAATGGCAATTGCATCATATTCGCAGCAGCACCAGCAGCAACAGCAGCAGCAACATGTGCTCTGCTAGAGTTCGAGAAACTCGACAATTAGACAAATGGCGCTGGACGGGAAGGCCCAGCCGGAGCGGACAACTTCACCGCTGATGCTTCACAGCTGATCGATATCGGGCATGCAAATGCAGCAACTGCATCTGCATGGTGGCGTATCTGTATCTTAAAGATGCGCGCATTACATTACCACTTTCCACCCGACTGGCGATCAGATGAAAACGAAAGTGCTCCAAGTGGTTAGCCAGCTGCTGCTGCTGCTGATGTTGGTTGGTGTTGCTGCTGTGGATGTTGCTGTTGCTGTTGCTCCTACCAATGTTGCTGCTGTGTATCGCGAGTCGCACGTTTGCCTCTGCTCAAATTTATCTGCCGTGTGTTTCCTGTATCTCCAAGTTTATGTTTGCCGCTGCTCTTGGCCCGATGTTGTTGTTGCTGCTGCTGTGCTGCCTTTGTGGCAATGGCATGCGAAATGTTTTGCTTTTGCTTGGCTTTTGTCAAACAAAGAGACTCCGGGTCTCTCTCCGACTTGCAGACTTGCAGACAGGCAATTTGACTTTGTCGATGCTCCTATAATTAATTGTTTTATTGTTATTTCATCTAGAGTTGAGCCACTGCCACCACATGGCTACGGATACAGTTGGAGATATCTATATGGGTGGGGATTGCGCAATTTGCAAACTTCACAGCACAGCAGCCCCGGGGGTAATTAGTTTGACAAACTTTGAAAGCAAATGTTTTTGTCTAGGGTTAATGTACTTATCATGCGGGTCTCACTTTGGCCAACCAACTGGAACCGAAAGTTCTCCCAAGATTCTCGTCGCTGGATTTGGTTCGGAATAGGGTAGCAACACTTTGTTCTGTTTACTTTTGAACTTAATAGTTGTTTACGGCCGGCACTTTAATATTCCCAAACATGTATAATTACCACATTTAGTATATATGTAACTATTATTAACTAAACTACTTTGTGATTAGTGGGAATTTTCTTTTTGCTTAATAGATGGCATAAAAAACCCTCTGACTTTCTATATTTAATGAAATATATCTAGAAATTTGGAAATTAGATTGTACTGATTAAAGCAAGCCCTTTATAATGAGGCTAAATCAGTTAGTTTAGTCTAAATTTCATCTTTTCCCATTAAGCTTATCTTCACGACAGAGTATTTGGCTTTCGTCAAACTCCGGCAATCTTTTATGAGCCTGTGCGGCTCGTACTCGCGCGTGTTTAATTGCAAGCAGCTCAAACAATTAGTGGCTGTTAATGCAATAAATTTGAATTTACGTGCCTCCGTATATTGGTTTTGCCGAGTCGTGCGGAGTTTGCACCGCGGAATGCAATGCCGCCTGTTGATCAACAGGTGTGGGAAGCCCCATAAAAGCATAATCACAGATGAGTACAGGCTCCCATTTGGCCAAGCAACCGAGCTTTCCTCTCGCCCGGCCAGACAATGGCACCGACTCGCTAGTAGATGGGACTGGGCCGACTTTCCACCGATGGGCTAACAAGAGCAAGGGCCCCATTGTGTGCCGCCGAGTCGACTCTGGTCCATTCCGATCTCGGAGCACCGGATGGCTTTCATCCAAGTCCCAATCCAGCCAGCCACGGCCACGGCCACCCAAGAGCCGCCTAATAGCGTCTCACCTGCTCAAGTCGCGTTGGAAGCTATTTCTTTTTATTAATAGCAATTAGTTGGCCTGCTGGCGAAAAAAAAACCCAACAAATACTATTTATATGTGCGCCGCCTGGAAGCTGGAAGTTGCGGCCCCTTGTTTGTTTTCGTTTTCGTTTTTTTTGTTTTTTACTTTTTCGATTCGGTTTATCTGTGTTTTTCTTTGCTTTTCTTTATGTGGCTCAAAATTTGTGGTTTCCATGTTGCAAATGAACCACAACTGCCTACATAGGCGCCGTGTGAGCGGAGATATATGCTTGTCAAGTTGCAAATTATTCGGTCGGACATTTAAATGTCTTGAACTCGATTGAACCCGGCGCGATTGAAATGAATGCAGCCGATCCAATCCAAACCGAACCGGCGGCTCCTTGCCTCGGAGATTGTCTAATCAAGGTGAGCTGAAGAAATTAAATACGAAAATTATGTCATGAAGCCCCGAGATTGTGGCGCAGTGCAGATGGCACAGTCAGATAAAGCCAATTACCTAACGAAAATAAACTGGACAGAGATGCAGGCCCCGAAAAGAAAATAAAAAGCAAAAGAATGAAAGTCGAACACCACGAATATGGAATACCTTTAGCTTTCTTAGAAATGGTTTTCTAAATGTCTAGGAGTTCAGTAAACCTCAAAGGTATCTTAGTAACCTTATTATGTTTCAAATATTTATAAGCAGGAGACAACTACATGTTGGATCTGTACGTAAGGGAGTTTAGAAAATAAAGTAAATTTGAGATTTATAAAAGTAACAGAATCAAGATCAAAATGGTAAGCTTTACTTTAATAGTTTGGCAGATAACGATTTTCCTTTTAATTATTATTTTTAAATTAGTTCATTACACAAATCCTTTCTCGAATTAAATGTACCCTCACCCTCTTTAGGTACCTAGTAAAATATATTAGTGAGGCTGCACAATTGCTAATTGCACTTTAGATTGAAGACTGTCAAATGCCAAGGCAATTTGGATAAAATTTGATTTTCAAATGAGCAATCAGCAGCCATAGTCCACGTCTCTCGCAGACACGCCCCTTTTTAGGGGGGCGATAAGAAAACCCCCCTTGGACTTATCAGCAACTATTTTCAGCAAGCATTTTACTCTTATCTGGCAAACAGTTTGTGGGGAAAGTGACGCAGTCAAAAGATACAAATGCGGCAATTGCCAAGACAAAAAAAAAACTAGAAAAAAAGAAGCGCGAGTTGTTGTTTACCCAAATTTTCTGGCAATGTTTGGTACGGACATGTCATAACCTTAGCCTAGACCTCACACATCACATCACCCACTTGGATGCATGTGTGTACGTTCGCCCACTGGCTGCCGAGGTCGTACAGGATATAAATTACCATAGTCAAGTGGCCCGAATTTCTGGCCGGAGTCGAGTCCTTCTGCTGACTGCTGGCTTTTTCATGGCTTCCGTCGCCACAGTCGCTGCCAAAATCAATGAAATTTTCAGCTTCCGCTGTCATTGCGCGCCCCTTCCTTATCCCCCGAAGATCCGAGCCAAGTGGGGACTGGGTATTGTAAAATTGGGCCGGCGAGGCAATAATTGTTATTATACCATCCGCTTTGTCTGGTATTTATTTTGCATATGTGTTTGCCAATGTACATTGCCTAAATTCGTCCTGCCATGGCCGGCAGTCTGCCGGGTCTATCGAATACTTTACCCTTTTGGCTGCCAGTCAAGTGCCCTAATTAAGCTCTCTGGCTTGGAGTTCAGTTGGATTTACATTGGATTGAAAGGGAGATGAATTTGCCAGAAATTATCTATGGACGGGTGGTAACAATTATTATTTGTATTTTAGATACACGGTTAATATTTATGTTTACCATCTATATAGTAATAGTTTTAGGTTTAGTATTTACTTTAAGAAATATTTATATCTTTAAATATATGCTCAAACATAGACCCTGCTGATATGGTCATAGTATCTTATCAGATATTCCGCAAATCCTCAAGAACATCATCAGTAATCATCTGACTGCGACTAAACGACAGTAAATCTAATCTAGTTTCTAATCTTAAATAAGAGATTAAAATAAATAAAGTAAATAACTTTCTTCTAGCCTTATTTTAGGGTATTCCTGTTGCACTGAGGCCGAAAATTCTAATTTCTTATTTAGTATTTTGTTTGCACTGCTTCCTGGGTGTAAGCAAAAAAGAATTTCAAATTTTTGTTTTTTTTCGGTCAGAAGGTCAGTTTCGGGCCTGGATGGGGGCTGTCGACAGGCTGTTGGCGGTTGGCAAGTCAAATTAAAATTCATTTTATGCGGCCAAAAGAGTGGAAAGCTCAGTTTCGAGCGAGGCGTTACGTAAAGGCCTTTGTTTTGTGGGTGGGAAATGTAATAATTCCGAAATGACCCTCGAAGCACGTGGAAATAATTACGCAAGCGTTGCCATCGGCTTCCACCGGGGGCCAGAGGTAAATTCAATTCGGCCTGGCTAAGGAGGAAAACTGCAACTGCAGCGAAAATCTCAGGCCATCAATTTGTTGTTCAGATTCGCATTCGAAGGATGCTATATGCGTGTGTGTGTGTGGGGAGGGTATATTCCAATGCTGCGAGACAAATTCCGTTTGGCAAAACATAAATCTGGCAGCCAACAACCCACATACACACAGATAGACAATCGGCCAAAAAAGGCAAACAAACAAATAAAACGAAATGAGAGGACAAACAAATAGTCAGAGATACGACTGCCAACACAGATGCAGATACGGATCCAGCTACAGATACTGTAGATACAGATACAGATACAGATGCACAGCTACTCCTGCTGCAATCGCATGCAGACATGCTGAGAACACTGGAGGACATGTGTAATTTCTCACGTGCAACTGCGGGGTCCCCACCTCTCCCATTTCACCAACAACCGCTAAAAGCCCGCCTCCTCTTTCACACAGTGGCAGGGCGGAAGGACGCCTGCTGAAAACAAACAAAATGCCAAATGAAACAAACAATAAAAATGTTTGTGTGTGGGTGTGTGTGAGAAAGAGCAGCGAGAGCATAAAAGGAAAGTGCTTAAAAAATAATAGTAAATTACACAGACAAGCACCGTGCTGGGCCACGCCTCTGCCTCAGCCATGCATGACAAGCTTGCATTATTTTTAGGGCCAAGCTGATTTAATCCCAGCCAGGATCACCATCACCAGTACGAACAGCAGGAGCAGGAGCAGGAGCACGGGCACTGGAACGAGGAGCGGTCCAGACGAGGGGCAATGAAGGGTTAACGCTTTACTCACCTGTCCTGGCCTGGGCGCCGCAATTTGCAACGCCCCACCTGCATCTGGCTGGGAATTCCGAGCTCTTGGTCCGAGATAGTTATATCTAGTAGTCATGGGTATACACCTGACAGAAAATACTTTCTTCTGCTAATTGTTTACTTTAAGAGTCCTATAAAATTAAATATTGTCATAAATAATTAAATTTAAAGATCTCCAAGACGTTCCCCTCAATCGCTTTAGGAAAAATAACACTTTTGTATATTTTATATATTTACAAACTAAATAGTTATGGGGCTGGGTATCCCATAGTCTGTATTACATTCTAAATTCCCGGGAGATGAAAATTACAAGGGGTCCACGGATGGTCCCACAGTTTTTCGGCTCTCCTCTCCTCAGCACATTTTATATTCAAAGGGAATTCCACTTTTTGGCGGATTATGTGCAATTTGCCTCAAATTCAAATTGTTTTACTCGCCATTTGCGATATGAGAATGCATGGCCAAAGGGTTCCGTTTCCGTTTCCGTTTCTGATTATGCTAAATGCAATGATTTAACCGGGAGAAGGAAAGTGCCTGATGCCTGATGCCTGACGCCTGATGCCTGATGGAATTTTGCCGTGCGATAGAGGTAAATGCAATTTAGTTGAAGTTGCACATGACACATGAGTTTTGCCTGCCGCATACGGAATGAGGCCAAGAGCTCTAGACTATTATCATAAAGTACCACAGAGCGTATGCTTGATTTTTAGCCAGCTTTGGCCAGGGAGCAAATGGAATTTTATATGATTGCAAAAGTTTGCTCACTTCAGAATAAATGATTTATTTTCCTCTAGTTTTCCTTTACAGCTTCCATCCGAAATCGGAGACTCATCCTCGGCAGAGATACAAATGTTTTCATTAAATTCGGTTTGTTCGGCGGTTTCTTTTGTGACCCGCTTTGTTCTCGGCCGCCATTGTGGTGTCCGTTCCTGCCGCCAGCCTGCTGCCTCCTGCTACTTGTCTGCCAGTGCACCACCAGCGCTGGAACACTAAACAATACAGCAAAATTACTTAATTTCATGTTGGTCTAATCAAGTTGCCATTGCCATTGCCGAGCAGGTAAGCGACGAGTGTGTGTGTGTGGCTGGCACGGAACGTCCTCCGCACAAAAGCGGCCAACGGCTGAGGGCGGTTGGGCGGTGGACAGGTGGGTGGCTACCGGGCAGGCTCTCCTACCAAATAATTTGCTGTTGCCGTGCCAAGCTAAGGTTTCTACACTTGCTATTTTTTATAGGTATTTTAAAATACTTTTTATTATATTTTAAATAATTCTATGTCTTAGCTTCTCCTGCTAAAAAAATTTAAAAGCTGAGGGTATAATACGTTTTTTAAGTTTTGAAATTTAAGCCCAAAAAATGAGTAACTTTTCCTCTTTCTCAATATTTGCTTACATAGTGCCGGATATGTCTATGGTCTGGGCACTCCACTGCAGCTTTCATTCTTTTTTCTTCGAGTGTACTTTGTCGCCTCTCCTGCTCTTCACGTGTGTTTGTCTTTGAGCCGCAACGTTTAGTGGTCCCACTTATGCGGCAGAGCAAGAGGGAGGAAATAGAGAGAAAATAAAAGAAGATGCCGACATAAAATGGAAAAAAGGAAAAACAACACGAAATAGGTGGACAGCTAAACGCTGAGAAATGGGGTCAAACGCCAGAAGGCATTCAAGATTTTAGTTGGTTTTCAGCGAAACGGAGCCGCCCGGCAGCTCATGTTAATTTTAAACTGTGTCAATGTCGACTTCCGTTTCCTCACACCCTCACTGAAGCACCCACACTGGCCTGGCCTGGCCCTTGGCCACTTGAGATGCAAACAGGTAAAAAGGCCACAAATTTAAACATTTGCCTACTCCAACACGCACCGTCGCACACACCCACAGAGGGACACACACAGCTGCCGGGGCACACTCACCAGCGCACTCTCGGCAGCACTTGCAGGACATAAGAGACCGGAACGAAACATTGGTAAAACGGTCATCTGCAATAAGCATCAGCTGGCGGAACAGCTTGGAAGTGGAACAGGCACAGGACACCGGAACACTAGTGCTGCTCGTTAAGCCTCTTTAAGAAGTGTTAGTAGATAGTTTGTCCTTAAATTCTAGAAACCAGGACTTTGTGGGAATATTAAAAATGTAAAGGGATTTGTAATCGATATTAATTAAAAAAGTATTTTGTATTAAAATTTGAAAAATAATAAACAAAAAGCAAATCTGGGCACTTCCTATGTCGAATATTTTTTCACAATTTGTAATTGTAATTTTTTAGGAAATAAAAATTGGTTGTAAAAAATAAATGCTATAAAATGGCACATTTCCCAATATGGCATGCTTGACATTTTTTCCAGCTGAGACCGTTTAAAAAGGACATTCCGACAGCACTGCGCAGGACACCCGCTGAGAAGCGGCAAAAGCAGCAGGAGCATCAGCAGGATTTGGGCCAGAGTGCAGAGGGTTGGGGCCCTGGTCTCGAGGCGCCTGATAAATTGGCAGCGACATTTCAGCCAAAAACTTGACAATTAACAGCTGAACAGCTAAAATACATGGGGCTTGCCGACGATTGTATGCGTCGTCGTCTGCTTGGTGTAATTAAAAGGCTGGAAATTGCTCGGCTTAAATGCTTTTTTTCGGGCTGCTGTCGGTTGGTGGTCCACTCTTGGACAAGATTGAATGCGCCACCAGAAATTATGCTGCCAAGTGCTGCCTGCTGCTTGCTGCTTGCCGTTCCTTCTGCTGCTGCTCCTGCAGCAGCTGTTTCTGCTTCTGCCTTTTGGCCAAATTAACTTTTGGCCAGGCTCTCTGCTCAGCCTATAGGTCGGTGTGTGCAAGTGTGTGCACACTCGCTGGCCGCAGTGTGTGTGTGCTCTTCAGCTTATTGTGTGTGTGTCAAGGCTATGCTAAAAATTTGTCCAGAACATTTGCACATTTTGATTTGTTATGTTGTGGTGCACGGTGAAAAATGCATCGAAACTTGGAAAGTTGCCACAAAGTAGGCCAGCGAATCATATTCTATATATAATGGTTATAGCTAAAAAGGAAAAACTATATTTTCTTTCTTACTTGGCAAGCCACTCTGGGTGTCCTTAAATTATCTAAATACTTTAAAGTCTGGCTTTCTTTACAGCAAAACTTAAGCCACAAAAAAGTTGTTTCCTAAAGAGAAAACTTTTGCTTTTATGATACCATGTTATTTGATTTTAATAGAGTTGAAGACAGAGAGGTAACTATAATAAAAATGCAAAGTATTGTTACCTTTATTTTTAGAATTTTTCTTTTAGTAAAAGCTACCTCTCGATTACAGGTTTTATATACTTTAAGACTAGAAGTCCAAGTAATTTGCAAATAACCATTAAGGTGTGAAAACGTTTGCATCCTTAATTAAAAAATGCATAGCATATTTTAGAAGCCATATTAAGATGTTTAATATTATCAAGAATTTTTACGCAGCTTTAATTAAAATACTTTGGTAGAGAGCACTAAGAATCTGTCAACTCAAACTGAGTAAAATCAAGTTTAAAAGGATACAACTCAGTGAGCAGTGCTAATCCCTCATTTTCTTTCTCTGTTTCTCTGTTAAAGCTTTTTGCCCATAAACCCTCTCGGCACTACATTGTACGGGTTGCCAGCCGATAAGACGTACAATTTAATTACCAAAATAAAGCGGAATTTACAGGGGCGCCCAGCATGGTGTTTTCTGCGAGTGTCAAATCCCAAAACAAACCCATGACCGAATATGCCGCATGCTGATGCCTCCTCGGCTCGTAACAGTGCACGTGGTGGCCAAAAAATAAACTGCACACACACTCCGCACACACATACATAGTAACGCACACCCTGACAAGTGCAGGCGACGCCAACTGCGGCAGTGACGGCGACTGCGGCAGCAACAGCGATAAGATAAAGCCAACGATGACAAAAGGCACCCAGAACGACGTCGATGTCTGCGCCGGCGTCGCTGCCGTTGCTGCTGCCGGGGAATCCCATATAAAAGCCAGTGGCTCCGTGGAACGAACATCACAAGACGGCCATCCGCGTTGCCGAGCACACGAGTCCACAGAGTGCAGAGTGCAGTCAGATAACCCAGTCAAGAGCCAGCACCAACGGTAAAGTTAATGTCCAGAAAAGGGCCTCGTAAAGTGAAACAATGAGTGGTGTTTACAGTGTGCCAAATAAATAATTTATAGATGTTTAAAATAGTTAAATAACTATTAATATATCTTTAAAATAGTGGTATCCAAAGAGCTTGTGTTTAGAATACAGAATATTGAAAACTCAACGTTTATTTTTGAAACTAAAGCAACCTAGAAAATATTTTTTTATACTCTGCTTTAGTGTTTTTTTTTATTGAAAACTGAATTTTCAAAGTTATTTTAAAAATATTTTAAGACGAAAAATACTTATTTAAAAAGGGTTTAGGAAAGGGTTTTAGGAACTCCAAAGAAAAGAATTATTAATTAAAATCCCTACTCATTTTAGAAGACCTCCATTATTGATTTACTTTCCGTAAATGTAGCTTTTGCTACACAGTGTATGTTATCTTACAACCCTAGTTCCAGTGTGAGTGCACCTGTGTTTGTGTTCTGAGTTTCCGCTGCTAGCATAATAATGCCTCACCAAATTTTTGAAATACACATTTCAAAAACCGACAAAAGAACAAGCGAACAAGAACAAGCCAAAAGTAACGAGCACAAGTGCCCCACAGAAACAAGAACTAAAAGCTGAAAGACTTTTGGCTCAACAGGAACCAGAGGCCCGGTTTCTTTCGAGTAGTTTGTGAAAGCCCTGAGCCCGAGATAGGGTGGCAGCTGGCGGTTGGTTTGAGGTGCAAACCATCCATCCTCTCGACAATTTAACAACTGGAAGCGAAATTCTTACTTCTCCACCTTGAAAAGCTGCCATAATGAATTCATTGAAAGCGTGGGCAAAGTTTTCTGGCCAACCGAGGAAAAATAACAGCCGCAGACAGCCCGAAGGATCTTGGTCCTGGCTGTCCAGCTGTCCAGCTCGCCAGCTGTAGTTTCATGCCCATTACCTAGGGTATATGGCATTGGTCTAAGGGGTATTTCAATATAGTTTAGTTTGAATTTGAAATAGTTTTATGAGGGTCTACAATTATGTTTTCAAAATGGTTCTTATCATTGTTTCCTTCAAGTGGTAAATCAATCAGTATTCCTTTGTCGGGACCCTGTCCAAGCCTCGCCTCTCCGTTATTTTGTCCATCTTTCCGAGGGCTTGTTGTTTGGCCAGGCATGCGTCGGTGGCCTTAGGCCGCGCATTGTCTCCTCCTTCGCGGCGACTGAAAATTAAATGTAAATTAATGCAAATTACACAGAATTACTGCGAGCCGGACAGTGCAACAAAAGAAACCGAAGGCAGATAGCGGACGAGTCCCAGTGCGCCCATAGCTCCGGAGCTGCATCAGCAGATAAAGAGCAAACGACGACGCCACTTGCATTGTCTATTATTTTAAATTGGCTGCGCAAATTTACGGCAGCGCAAAAGTAATTAGCGACCGTTGAAAAGTGTGCCACCAGAGCGAGCGGGCAAACTCGAATCGGGAATGAAAATGAAGAGAATAAAAATGGAAAATCCATTGGGTCATCTGGTCACTGGACAGCTGGCCATGAGCGGAATTGGGGCTTGTGCTGCTGGATTAAGCTGCCTGGATAGGCGAGTCCCATAAAGTTTACTCGAAACTGAGGCCCAGGAAACGTCAGCAGCCTTGAATGTGCCAGCCGATGCAATCAAAACAATTACAATTTGTCCACAAATCGGAATGCAAATCGATCAATCCCCAGTGTCGGCGTGTAGCATACTTTACAGAGTGTGTTTCACAACTGTCAACTATCCCGAAGCCATGCCTGCATTTTCATGAATTTATTCCATCATAATTTATGAGTTCTCTCCCCGGGCCCTGCTTCGTTTGCGATTTTGCATAATAAACACATTGCAGGCCATACAAAAAAGAATGAGTTTATGCAAATCAAATTGTGTGGATAAACGGCCAGTTGAACTAAACCTCTGGCTGTGGGTGGGCGAGGGCGTTCTCTAATTTGATTGCCCAATAAATTGCAGAATCAAATCAGCCCCTTCCACTGGAGACGCAATTAAAAGCGTTGATGTCTTCATATTGAAATTTATAACTTCGCAGATGGATATTTATTGTCGGAGATGCCATATTAAGTGACGGAATTTCCGCCATTCCGCCTCATATTTACGTTATTAGAACCTCATCGACAATCTCAAAGGGAACCCAATTAACGAGCTTTCGTTCGGTGACGTTGGCTAATGTGGTTGCCTCGTGGCACAAAAGCCGACGCAGTTTTGTGGCTGGCAACGCGTGGCCTTTATGCCTTGGCGCATGAGTATTGGTAATTAATGGAGCATAGCAGCGAAATAAAAGCCTCGGCCGCAACGCACACAACAGGGCGTATGCGTAATGTGCTCGCCCGCCTGACAGCCTGCGAGCCTGACTGCCGCCTGCCTGCCGCCGCCTGCCTGCAAGCTGGTAAACTGAAAAACAAATGGCGGCGATGAATTCAATTTGTGCGTATTTTTAATTATTAATTTCAGGGATAAATAGTGCTCGTGTAAGGCTATTAAAAGGCTTTAAATTCCCATGGCCATTTCCGATTGCCAGTGAAAGGCGATTCCGATTGCGATTCCGATGCATTGGCTTAAATTACACCTGTCAGGCGGAGAGTCCAAGCCGTTCGCAGTGAAAAGCGCGCCAAATTGAATTTCACACTTTTTGTGTGTCCTCCTCCTGCCGGGCTTTTAGCCAGTTGAGATGTGGATTATATTCCAGCGTACATTTTTTATTGCGTTCCACTCACACACACCTCCCTCCCCTTTGCTTTCACCTGATGTTAATTGACGCGCACGTAGAAAATTAATGAACTGTGACAGGCCGATTTATATGTACATCGCGGTGTGCCCAGAAATGCTAAATGAAGTTGACATTGCCTGCCACATTGTGTGAAAGAATCACAAAATCGAAATTATTAATATATTCATTTAACCAGCCATTTATTCTCTCCAAATAATTGTCAAGATTAATTTTTATGACGGTGGATTCTGTAAAAACAATTAACTTTGCCGGGGTAGATTTAATCCAATTTTATTCCGGGTAAGATTAATCGTAATGTTAGTTTTGGTTGGGGAATCCATGGGGTCTTTGCTGAATTGCTAATTGAAGTGTCAGTTAAATTAACATATTTAAATAAATATTGAGGCTTTTTTATTTAATAGTTATGGTGATTATAAAAAAATTATGGTTAGAGTGAAAGACTATGGCTTTAGTTATCCACAAACAGAGTTTGTATCTAGTTTAAAATATGCTTTGATTAATATAATATTGTAAGGATATTATTCTTACAAACGAAACCTAATTGAACGTTTATGAGAATAGCAATTGCTTTTATAGCTACTCTTAAAATTTGACCTCATTTTTTAGTATCTGCAAAGCCCTCAGCAGATGCATCTTCGATTCCCCCGGGCGAAATAACTATGTATATTTATTCTCCCAAACTACAAGTGGAATTAAACTTTGCTGACACTTTTAACTTGGCTGCTAAGAAAACCCAACCTTCCGCCCGACCTTTGCCGTTATAATAGAATAATATTGGCTCAAGTAAAAGGTAAATTTACCTGCACTTGACCAAAAGTCATTCTTTAGCAAGAGATCGGTTGGCTTTTTTCAATTTGCCGCTCAGCAGCATATCCAATTGGCGACTCGGAGATATTCCATTTAATTTCATTTCCGGGGAAAACTGCTTTTACCCGAAAAGGCAGCACGGCGAGTGGTGCTCTGTTAGGGCCGCTGGCTCCATCAGCCATCAGCCATCGGCATTAGCCATCGGCGCTCTCTTGGCCAGAATTTGCCAGCCATCCTTGCTGTTGCCGTTGTCATGTCCATTGCATTCCACTTTCCACTTGACATCCTCGCTGCAATTTCCCTCTGTTGTGGAATTATGCTTTACCTTCGCTTTCAGCCGCTCCGAGCTGAGCTGAATAAACGGCGTCCCCGAAACTAAACTAAAGCAAATATTTACGCTGTTTATGCGAAGCACATTTCCCTGAGCAGAGTAG
Organism: Drosophila ogumai; assembly: GCA_018904815.1. NCBI lineage: Eukaryota > Metazoa > Arthropoda > Insecta > Diptera > Drosophilidae > Drosophila > Drosophila ogumai. The sequence goes on along the minus strand of JAEIIJ010017489.1, from coordinate 34,627 downwards.
TGAAAAGCAAAGGAAGTGTAAAGCACAAACCGCACAATGGAAATTAATTTTCTAGGATTTTGCTAAACAATTTTAACTTGAAACTAGAACTTGGTACATTAAATAAAATGTAATCTGACTTGAGAAATTTTCCTGTAATCTCTGAGCATAATTTTATATTTTATAAATATTTATTTTCCCATTAAAATTGTTGTGATTTTGCTTTAGTTTTTTGGGTAGAGCTAGGCAGTATCTTTAAAGGCAGTTCTAATATAAATACCAAACAAGTTCACTGAGTTTTTAAATCAAATGCTTCCTTGTTTCACCCACAGAATAATTTTAAATATGTAATCATGGCGAATAGGTAAGCGAATTCCCAAAGTCGGACCGAACTGGGTCAATTTGTATGTTGGCAAAATAAGAAATTCATGAAATGCCTACCATAAACGCTGTGACTGTGACAGTTTTTGCCGAGCGGCAGTTAGGCAAACACGAGGCTTTCAGGCTTTCAGCGCTGGCAATGGCCTGGCCAGGTCCTTTGATGTTGGGGCCCCCGTTTAGTGCGTCTGCCGCTGCCAAGATACATTCCACAACGGAATGTGTGCACATATAGTTCTGTCTAATTTAGCACATGGCCTGCCTTGCATCTTGCTTTCTGATTGAAGGTTAAATGAGCCATGAGCCGTACTCGCAAACACATAAGCAGCACGACAGGGGCGGGGCCGGGGGCAGTCTGAGGCAAAGCCATTCGCCTGCATTTGTGTCGCATTTAGCTCGGCACTCGACCCGCCCCTTCTGTCCTGCAGGATGCATTTGCATTACTCGCAGCTCGCATCCTTAGACAGTCTTCTTTTATTTCCTCCGCCCGAATTAGCTGCCATAAACTAAGCCAGTCAACTAGAGCAAACCCAATCCGTTTTCCTGCTTCTGGTCTGGGTCGTGGTCTGTTTCTGGCTCCGGCTTTGGTTCTGCTTCTGTGCCTGCACCCAAAGAAATAAATTAAAAGTAATTTAAGACCTTAAGTTATTGCAAATAAGGCTAAGAAGTTTTGCAGTTTTAGAGTTCATTTCAGATTTTAGTTCAGATTCCCAGAGAAAGGGGAGATTAATCAAAACAAAACAAACCAAACAGAATGACAAATTTAATTTCTATGAAAGAAACTGAGTTAATAAAAAACAATCTTGATTATTTTTATGTAAGCAAATATTAGTAAAAAATATATTTTAAGTTCAGAGTAGTTAATAAATTTTTCCTGTATCTAATTTAAGTCCAAATGTAGTCACTTATTTTTTCAAGTTTTCAACTGAGCAATTTTAAGTATTTATTCAATTACAAATTCATCCTTTTTTCTTTGCTTGTGGCTTTGCTGGTTTAGGTTCGCTCCTCCGTGACTGTTATTTTTACGAGGCGACCTCCCCGGCGGGACCACCCCTAATTGAGACAGAGAGACCGAGGGGGGCTTTAAATTTGAACGCAGTCTCGTTTCGGAATACACTTAATTTGCCATTTTTATGCGACTCTTAACCACTCCCCTTGCTTGTGTGTAATTGTGTATTCCGCATTCTTGTCGTTGCAGCTACAGCTTCCCATTTCTCAATTCGAAATTCGCAATTCGCATTTCCGTTTAGCGAGCCAGGCTGCAACACAGTGGAGAGCCAATAAAAGGGCAGTAAATAAAACGAGCGCGGACGAAACAGGAATAGCAACCACAGCACAATAATGTCGATCTCCGATTTCCGCAAAAAGAAGCTGCTCTTCCTGTTCAATGTCTTCTTCGGTGAGTATTTATCAGGATGATGAATGGCCCTCCGAAAGGGTAACAAGGAGTTGCCAAGACAGACCGCACGAGCTGTCGATTTTATGGGGTGTGTCAGAGTTATTGCCACTTCTGCAGCTCATTTTTCGAGGGGGGGCAAGCTGTGAAAACTTTAGATTAGATTGCACTTCAACTGGTCGGAAGCGCTTTAATAGGATTAAGATACAACACACCGGCAGCTGGTGAGGAGATGGCGCAGTCAAAGCTGCCTTGAAATTAGTCGTTAAATCCGCAAGAGATTTTTGCATCAGTGGTGCCAATAAGAACTTTCGATTAACAAAAGTTTAAGACAACCTTATTTTCAAATTGGAGTGACAATACTATATATTTTAAATGAAAGATTTATTCCATATTTACTTTTATTTTATCTAATAAATCTTACCTCAATTCTGAGCATTCTTAAATGCTAATATCGTGATCCTACCCATTTTCATAAATAATTTATTTCCAAGCTAATATGTAGATAATCTCGTCTGAATAGATTAGTATGCATTGTCGTTTTCGGCTTAAGCTCCTCCATCTGCGGTGTGCATACATCGCGTATACGTAATTTGCCAGTGCGTATACGCAATAAGACAAGTGTCTGCGCCGAGAGTGTTCTGTTCCCTGTTTAATGCACAGAAGTGTTTGTCTGTGAGCAAACTCAAACAAACTTGCCAATTTAAATTGAATTAAAACGCAATGCAAATGCTAAAAGGAAGAACTTTCGAGCAGCGAGCGCTCACAAGTAGGCAACGATGCAAAGGTTAAGTGCTTTTCAATTATGACTAATTCACCGGAGCGGTTGGCTCATGCTTAACACACAGTACTTGTCCCTCCCCCACCAACTTGGCTCACTGCCCGTCCTGCGACGGCAGCTGGTCAGGCAATAACAAAGGACAAAGGAGCGGAGGCCCAAAAAATACAAAAAAATAGGGTCATAAAACGCAAGCGCCAAATACTTGACACTGGAACTGAAGTGCCCGTTTGCACACCGTTGCAAATGATAATGACACGCCCGCATGGCCAAAAGCCAAATCCTGCACTCAAAAAGAAATTTAAACTTTTGTTGTTTGGAAAATTACTTATTGAAATGTGGCAGGGAAAATATTTGTTTGAATTGTTTGTATTTATTTAATACATTTTGCTTTCCTAACTTGTATCAATTTAGACATGAAATGATAGTCAGACTTCTGGATAAAATATTTATATTTCATAATTTCAAAGGATAATTTCCACAGTTAAAGCTTAGTTTTATTCCGAGTGTGTGGTCTGTGCAAGAGTGGCTGGCTCTTCCGGATAGGGAAAGGCTTTCACCCACGAGGCCGTGCAGTTTTGTTGATGTTCACACCGGAACTTTGTCGCAGCTGGCCGCGAAATCCGCTCATTGTTCATCGCTCTATTCTTTTGCTTCTTTTTTGGCTTTTTTCCGTCTGCCCTTGTTTGGGTTTTGGCCTGGACCCGCACCCGAACTGACCAATGCAAACAATGTGGGACAACAACATGCAATTTACGCCGCGATTGGCTTGAAAATAACAACGATGCGTCGAAATGTCGGAATGCGTGCCGCAACAGATGTGAACCAAAGCGGGGAAATCGACGTTAAGGACTTCGAGCTGGCCATCGAGGTAAGTGGAGCGGAAGTGCTGCAGGCGAGCAAATTTGAATATATTTTTTGAAAAAGAAAACGACTACGAAAACGAGCAGGGCAGTGCATTGAATATGCGGTACTTACATCAACAAAAACGTAGCTCAAATGTTGGCAATGTTTTTTGGCCATTTGCATGCACTTTTTTGCGCTGCTCTGCCATTCAAACTTGGCCAACTGATAACTCAATTTGGGAGTACGGTGCTGACTGTTATTGTTTCTGCCATTTGCAGCGCGTTTGCAAGCTGCGCGGCTGGGCGAAGGACACGCCGAAGAACAAGGAGACGTACGACGTGATGATGGAAATCTGGACTGGCCTGCGATCGAAGGCCGACAAGGATAACGACGGACAGGTGAGTTGCGGATGGCAGAAAAGGGCAACTACAAGTGTCAAGTGATTCGGTTTTTGTCGAGCGAATCTGGCTCCATTGTCAGTAAAATCCATGGACTGCACTCGATGCCATTGTGAAGGTAACTGACAAGTGTGCAGGACACCCACCCACACACACGCTCACGTGCGACACAGCACATTACAGTGTCCTTCGCAAGAGGCGGAAGAAAAATTCGTTCATAAATTTCCCTTTTTATTGGTGACGCCTTCCCTGCCAGCGGGCGGAAATTGAATTGTGAATTATTTGAGCAATGCAATCTGAATTCCGGCCGAGAACTCTTTCTCACCCTCTTAGTTTTTCAACAATGCCCGCCGCCTTCTGCTCATTTCCCAAAGACAAACTTTGTCATACACTGCGGCTTTTCCTGCCTGCATTCCGGCGCAATGTCCCAAATGCCATAAACGCAGCTCCAGTGCAGCAAATTAAATTATAATCCGAAACCCACTCCACTCCATTCCATTTCACGTTCAATATCAACAAACGGCGACCAAAACCCGCAACAATGCGATACAAAGCGAGCAGAAATTGAAATGTCAGTCCGGCAAAACCTCGGCTTAATTCTATTGGCGCGCGCCCGAGTTACGAGTACGGGGTTACGGGTTACGGGTTACGGCTACGGGCTTTAGGTTATGGGTTACTGGTTACGGGCCCGCTTTACGGATATTTTGTGCGCAAACGAACCCAATGAGGTAGCGGCGGAACTTCGCCTGCCACAAAGCCACAAAAGTTCTGGCCACCGGCCAAGGAACTTGACGGAGTTTGCTGCCAAAATATGCCAAAGCCTCTACCATTGTTGGTCCTCCTTTGTCGGCAGCCGGAGCCCTAAACCAGCCAGCTTGAGATTTATTGTTTGCCCTCCACAGCAATTCAAGGCGGAGCACGTGCCGTGTCACGGAGTCCGGTTGAATCAAGAACTAAAGTTCGACATTTCACTTTGAAATAAAACATGCCAAGGTCTAATCATTATCCAGAGAAGCGTTAGTTTGTAACTGAACTATTAAAGTTAGACATCCTATTTTAAAGTCTAAAATAAATCGTAATCAAATCTATATAATTTTTATTTTGAAAAAGTTTGACCTTTATTCACACATTCTTCTTGTGGGCTTGAGTGTACGCATCTCTATATTTTCACAGGGTCAAGGAGCCGGGCCCTACTTCAATTTAGTCCGTGGAAGTGTCCGACACATAAACATAAAAATATGCAGTTAGTTCGAATTGCTGTTTAGAGTTCTCTGCGGGACGGAGTGGCCGGGAGTGAGCTGCCAATTGGCATTACAAGTGGCTATGTTCCCGGTCAGTCGGACACAACCCTCGCACTTATTTATGACCGTATTAAAACATGCCAAAACGTAGCAACTGGCCACAATTAATGGGTTGGGGATGCGCCACCGATGTACTGCAGTCGAAGGCGGCGGTCAGCCAAGTTGGCCAAGTTGGTCAAGGCGGTGGCGACTGTCGATGTTGCGGTAATTGCCTCGTTCGGCATTGTATCGGCGGGGCAGCCAGAAAATGTTAATATCGCCCCGGTAGGCAGCGGACCGAGGATAAAGCTAAGCGGAGGGCATAAATTTCACGCCCCCCAAAACAGCCATAACCGAATCCGCTTAATAGGCAGGAGGGGATGTTTTATGGGGAATCTCCGCCGAAGGCGATGCCTGCTAATGGTCTTTTCAGCACGGGGCGGAATGCATAAATCTGGGCAATCTCGATACCTCATCCTCGGCTCATCCGTGACTCTTTCAGGTCAGCGTCGACGAGTGGTGCAACATGTGGGACGCCTACGCCAAGGATCCGAGCAGCGTGATGGACTGGCAGAACGCCTACATGAACTTCATGTTCGACCTGGAGGACGCCTCCCACGACGGCGGCATTGACGTGACCGAGTTCACGCTGGTCTGCTCCAGCTACGGCCTGGAGAAGACCGAGTGCGAGGAGGCCTTCAGCAAGATGGCCCAGGGTCAGAGCGACGTCACCCGGGAGCAGTTCGCTGCCTTGTGGAAGGAGTACTTCGCCGCCGAGGACGTGGATGCGCCGGGCAACTTTATCTTCGGCAAGACCAGCTTCTAAGCCCGACTCTGCCAACAACTCAAGCACGACACTGGCCACCCTGAACGAGTGCAGCGAGTGAAATTGCGACCCTGGCCATACTGAACGCATGCAACAAGTGAAATTATTATTAAAATTAATATAAATATAAATGTATTAGCGATAGAGGAGGCCGGCGATCTCGACGCCCCCCATTTGATGCTCCGTCGTTGTTAGTTGAGTGTTGTTTTCTCTCCAAGAATCTCAAGTTTTGCCCAATTCAACGTTCTAATTTAGTAGCGTAATCTGTCAGTAACCTATTTATATTTTATATACCAAAGCTACGAGCAATATGCAAGCAAAGCAGCCGGAAAGAGCTATCTCTACACATACATATATGCAAAAGTGTACCTTTACGAACTATGACTATATCTTAGACACGATATCAATTACGAGGTAGGATCGCCCAGATCCGTATCAATGTGGTGCGTAAATTAAATCAATTAACTGTCAAGTTGTTTATGTGTGTGTAGTCGTCGTTTATCGTCTCGCATCTATGGCGTATAAATTTAAATGTAAATGTAAAGTGTTCCAAGAAATTACAACAATAAAATCAAAGTATCTACACGAACTTCGCCTCTTCTAATTTGGATTTATAATGGCTTTGGGAGTGGGGCTGGGCAGGGCAGCGCATTAAGTGCGATATAATCAATGTTTGCCCAGCAATTTATTTCAAAATTAAGGATTACTTTCCCTGGCCGGACTTACTCGGCAGTGGCTTGCGGGTGAGTAATTTATGCTGGACTGCACTGCCAGCACTTAAATTGAGTTCTTAGTGATAAAATCGTCTGTTTTGGACACATCAAATCTTAAAAATACCATAACTAAGTCAAAAACGCATCAAACTCATTTCGGAAATGGCTACTTCACTGATTTTGAAGCTTCTGACTAAAATTATAATATCTTAAAAGGGTATAAAAACGTTGTTATTATAGAGTTGCTAGACTACAGAAAAATGATCTCTTTCGTAGCATCCAGCTTCTGATCGTCATCATCGTCATTTCTCATCGATTTGGCAGCGCCACGCGCTGAAAAAAATGTGGCCAGTCGTTGTCAGTGCTGCCACTGCTTAGCTATATAGCTAAACATTGAGCTATTTACGGCTAAGTCTGGCTTAAATCTAAATCGCTTATTTCGGTGTTTTTTGTGAAAAATCGTACGGTCACACTCAACAGCTGACCGGCTTTTAACAATAACAAACGTGAATTATTAATAAGTAATTTCATTTTAATTGTTAAAAACGTCTTAATTATGAGCAATATTGTGCAATATATTGTTGTGCGCAGCGACCTACGTTCCGCGCTCAATTGGCCCATGGGCGCGGTTATCGCGCAATGCTGCCACGCCACCGCCGCCGTAATGCACTTGAATTCGGAGGATGCGGACACTGTTTCCTATTTAAAGGATCTGGACAATATGCACAAGGTGGTCCTGGAGGTGAGTATTAATTAAATCCATTCACCAATGCAAATGTATGTATAACTCAATTTCATTTCCAGGCCAAGGATGAGGCAGCTCTGGTGAAGCTCAGCGAGAAGTTAAAGGAACACGAGATTAAGCACAAGTTGTGGATTGAACAGCCCGAGAATATTCCAACCTGCATCGCCCTGAAGCCGTACGTCAAAGATAATGTCCACAAATATGTTAAGCATTTTAAGCTACTCAAAGAGTAATGAATATAATAACCATTCAACAGTACTTCTCTGGGTTCTTAGGTTGTTCTTATACTCTTCCTTCATTAAGATTGCATACTAATAGATACTACTTGTTCTCTGCCCTCCCATTAAAACTCTATTAGTTACTTTTTGTAGACTTTTATTCTTAAGTTTTCGTTTTTTAAATAGTTTTTCTCTTGTAAAAAATAGTTGGGTTCCTTCTTTAGCTTATGGTATGCGAAACTGCTGTAGAAATAGCTGTAGTAGATACAATTTATATATTAATAGGTAAATTAAAACTAAAATTAGAGGTTGCGACGTCGGGGATCCTGGAGGCAACCCGGAGCAATTTGGCACAGATGCAGATACAGATACAGATACAGTAGTTGGTGGATTATACAGTGTTTATGATTGTGTCTCTATGCGATGTGTGGGGCTCTGTCGATGCCTAAGTTTAACAATAACAAGTTACTAAAATTAAGACCAAAGCGCTTAGGTTCGTCGGGATAGAGCGGGACCACGCCTTCTTCGCAGCCGCCGAGGGGGTGCTAATTAGTTTTTTGGCCGCGGATGCTGCAGTGCGTTGAGCTCGTCCTTGAGCCAGGCCTGCCAGGTTTCCTGCGAGGGGCGAGACAGAAGTTCAGCCGGAAACGGCCGCAGTTGTTGGATGAGAAAAGTCAAAAGGAAGAGAGGCAGTCGGGAGGACCCATCACCAAAAAGCTAAGCCGGCATGAGCATAGCAGTGCGTGTGCGCGAGTGTGTAAAGGATAATTAAAGTGGGTGAGTGGGAAGCGTTAGGGACAGGGATAAAGATAGAAATGGAGTATGCTAATAGCATCTACTTTGGTGAACCGTTAGGAGCAGCAGCAGCAGCGGCAGCGGCAGCCACTTGGCATTTGTTAACGCTAATTGCAAATGTCAACAGAGCGAAACAGATCCAGGACTGGCAGCGGAAATCGGAAATGCTTAACTAGTCGCCCGTGTCGGTGTGCCTGAGCCAGGGCTCTGCCTGTGTGGGTGAGTGGGGTTAAAGTGTAAGAGTGTCTTGTCTGTGTGAGTGTCCTGGAACGGATCTGTTTGCTTTTGTGTGTGTGTTTGAGTTTTGTTTGCCATTTGCCATTTGCCGTTTGCGCCGGCATTTGCTGGCTGCCTGCCTCCTTTTCACTCATTGTTATGCAAATGATCCGGATATTCATCATATTCGTTTTCATTATCCTCCGCCTGCTCGTCCTCCTCCTCCTCCTCCTGCTCATAATCGCTGGCGTTGCTCTCCGGCTGCGTTACATCGGGCAAATAGTCCTTGTGCACGGGTGTCGAGATGATTGGCTCCTGTGTTAGGTGTTCGCGATAGCGAGAGAGTGTGCGTTTTGCCGGTTTTGTAGTGTGTTAGTGTAGTTGTGTGTGTGCGAAAGCAAAAGTTAGTTAGCCAAGTTGGACAACAACAACAAGAAGAATATATACTACCACTACTTTGTAGATTACGAGGATGCCAGGAGTGGCTCATGCAAAATACCAATGATCAACTTTCAGTCAGCCAATTGGGGGTTGGGCACAGAGAGAAAATAGGAGGCGAGGTACAACTTATAGTATACACTTTAACATTGTCTTGATTAAGGATAACTATTTTAATTTCAAAGAAAAGGTTTGGCCTCATTTCCTATATTTCTTTCTGTGCAGGACGGGATAGATTCAGCTCTTTTTCATGGTAGTACGACGTATAACGCATGCTAACCTTTGGCGGCCGCCATCCACAGCCGGGCAGCGGCAGCCCGTCGGCGCCGAGGGGACAGGGTGCGTCCAGGCCGGGCACGCCCTGCTCTCCCTTGTCGCCGCGATCTCCTTTGCGTCCCCGCTTGCCGGGCGGACCGGCGTCCCCTCTGGAGCCCTGCTCCCCGCGCGGACCCTCCTGCCCGGGAATGCCATCGGTGCCCTGTGCAAGTGTATATTTCGGGGTTTTCGAGGGGGTGTTTCAGGGTATTTAAGGTGTGTTTAAGAACGTTTCAGACAGGTGCATTGGGTAGTGAACGACGCCAACATAAAGGAGATTCGCATGCAAACAGAGAGAAAGAGAGAGGAGAGAGGTAAAAACAATAGAGAAAATACACAGATTATTTAAAATTAGCAACCACATGGAGCTGAAGAGGAGCTCTGTTCTACGGAAATGTCCCGAGGTGTCCTTGAAATGCTTACCGGCAGACCCGGGTCCCCGCGCTCTCCCTTGTGTCCCGTCTCGCCCTGGGCGCCCTGTGAATATAGAAAGAGATATCGGTTACAGCCACAGTGTTTTCACAGTCGATGGATTTTCGGGGAAGTACCTTCATGCCATCCAAGCCCGGCGGTCCCTGCGGCGAGTGGAGAAAGCGAAAAACGAAACGGAGAGAAGATGGGGAAAGCGTGTGGTTAGCAGAGCGACGTGAAGTGGGAACACCCTGCCTCGCAAATGAGTGCTTATATTTGTTGTTTAGTAAAAAACCATCACTTTATTGAAAATGCATAATTAATACGAAAATTATGTTAGTTTCGTTTAGCAATCATTTTACAATCTGTCATTCTGTGGCCTTGCCTTGTTTGCCCGCCTTGCTCGCCGCTTAACCGCGATTCGCACATGCTTGGGAGCGGGAGGGGCCAAGGCAAACAATTATCGGGATTCGCATTGCGTTATTACGTTATTACGTTGTTACTTTATCAATCGAATCATTTGGAATTATACATTTGGAATGCACGCAGCAGCACAGATAAAAATATGGTATTGGGGTTCGTGATGGCATAATGCACTCGCACATCGACATTTAGTATATAGACATAAATACACGTAAATATATATCCTTGTATATATATATAGATTTGCTTTATGTTTTATTATTTTTATTTCGTTTGCAAACTCTTCTTGTTTATGGGGTAATTAACAAATGTACACTTACAATTACGGTTAGCGGCTTATTAGGGGTTTACCTGTTCGCTTGCTCTTCAATTATAGTTAGGTAATTAGGGGTTAATGTTAAGTTTAAGTTTCAATCGCGAAAACACAATTCATTATTCTAGCCTATGGATCGAGAGATTTGAGTTCGTAGTTAGTGAGTGAAGGAATCTAGAGCGTACAGAGTAAGTATATTTATATATTAGAGAGCAAGATGGTAAGTAAAGACGACGAGATAGAGAGAGAGGTGAAACAGCTAGGAAAATTAATAGTTAATTGTATGATTAAGTTCCATTCTTTATCGCAGCGTATGTACACGTTGGGTTGCTGACATTTAGTGGATTAAATGAAAATTGACATGCAAATTGTTTGTGTATTCTGTTTTCCATTTGGGGATTATTACAACAACGAGACACATCTAATTGAAAACAAATTGACATATTCTTTGTGATTTTCGATGCCGTTTGCTGTTGGCTGTTGGCTGTTCATGCAAACATTAAAGCTGCAAACATTTTCCATTCCATTCCATTTTCGTTTTCATTTCCCATTTGCATATTCAATAATTCCCATTGAATTTTTATGGGCTGCGGATTCGGAAATGCGCTCTCGACTGGCAGTTCTATATACTTTTATTATCATATTTCCATGGCATTATTTCATTTGCATTGATTATGTTTGATTTTTGTCCCCTGCCTAGTTCGAGCACTCGCATTGAAAAATGTTAATTATGCCTTCGATTCTTTATTATTTCTTGTATAAATAGAAATATTTGCGTTACTTTGTTTGAGATGTCCATGAAACCAATAGGATACATACTCGTGGTAAGATTATGTATTTATTATTGATATTTTTCGCATTTCGGGAGGGAGAGTAAGCCGACTCTTCTGACTGTCTTCTGTATAGTGTAACTTTAGCCTAACTAACTTCTGCTGTCTCTCGGGGTTTATTCAAGTTTTTAACACTGTAAAATATGCACAATTGGATGGGAGAGCTCTTTGTTGTGGATATACGACTGAGATGCATTTCAATTGCCATTTGTTGTACGTATAAATCCGCTTAGTACGGCAGAAATAATTAAACAATATATATATGCGAACATTGAGAGAGATCCGAATCAAAATATCTTACAATTCCGGCTTCAAATTATCCATTAATTGGAACAATTCCTGGCTTAAGTACAACTTTACTGCGTTTATTTAGAAATCTGTGTCTGCTACTGGCTCTTGTGTTTCACATTGAAGCTTTGGCAATTATGCTTTGCATGAACGAGTACTATTCGAATATTCAGACAAAGCCCATGGACGGCACCTAAGACAATGCAAGCGGCGGCAGGAGCAGGAGCAGGAGAAGGAGCGGGAGCTGCAGCTGGAGCGGAAGCAGAAAGTCAAGGATCATCTGATTATGTGGATAATTAAGCCAATCACGGCAAATTGCCAATGATAGCAACTCGGTTTCGACATAATCTATCAATTAGTGCTGTTTCGCACTCGTGGAAACACTAGGAGACCCAGTGCTGCCACGTACCACGGTGCGTATGATTTATGCATTTTCTCCTGCTCCTGCTGCTGCTGCGACTGCTTCGCACAGAGCAGCGGCGAATGAAATGCAATTAAATTATTTGCATTGCATATTTGTTAGCTGGCTTACTAGTCAGGGTGTGTGTGTGCGTGTGTGTGAGTGGGGGGTGTGTGGGCTGTGTGGGTTGTGTGGGGGAATGGCTCAAAGTGTGTTAGTTGATTCGATTGATTGACGTTTGTAAATACGCTCTGTAGACATATGTTTGTTTGCGCTACTTGTTTTGTATACATAAATACTTATTTGACTCTTGGGGCATTTTAAATGATATGAATATTAATTTTTTCTTCATGCGGGTGGAGGGTGTTTCGGTTTCGGTTTTAGGTTTATGTTTTCTGGTTTCCGATTGCTGATTTCTGATTTCTGTTCTCTGCCGTGTGCAATTAATTGATTTGCTTACTCGGCACTGACATGCTGCTATTTCGTATTTGATTTTCTGTACATGGGTGCGTGTTTGTACAATTTGATATACATATACATAATATATATATACTATATATATATATTTAGACGATAACTGAGCACATTTGACAAGCGTTGCGCGGCTTCGTAACTTTGAACATTTGTTTTGCTTTGATTAAATTTGTTTTCCTTTCCTCAAATGTCTGTTTGTGTGTGTGTTTTTGGGTGTTTTTTTAAGACTTTGCATATGTGAGTGTTTCGGTGTGAGTGTGTGCGTGAGCCTAGGAATGTTTTCTTTTAGCTTTCAAGTCGCATTTTAGACTGGTTATTATTTAATAGAGACTGCCATTTAACTAGTATTAGTAGTCGCCCCACACCTGTTGCAAGTAAAAGAGAGAGAGAGATGAGAACACACAATTAGGTTAGTCAGAGGTTTAGTAACGAGATCCACAAAAACGAAAAACGAAGGGGATTAATTCCGACTGGAGGTGAGGAGCGGGTAGCAAATTAAAAGCCAAACATGAAGGTATCCTGCGTTCAATTGAAATTTACCGGTATGCCAGCTTTTCCCGCGGGTCCCGAGGGTCCCGATTCGCCTCGCATGCCCATTGGACCCTGCAATTATATTCCATTATAATTACGGGCTAATCTTGACGGCGATTCAGCCACTTACCGGCAGGCCCATGGGTCCCTGATCTCCCTTGTGGCCCTTCTCGCCCTGCAACGCATAGATAGAGAGAGTGGGATGCACAGAGTTAGAGAAACTTATACGGGGAAATCAGTGCGCTGGCTTGGACTTGGGTTCTTACCGGATCCCCCTTGCGTCCGTCCAGACCGCGGTCTCCCTGGCTGCCGGTGTGTCCTGGCGGACCCATGGGTCCCGGAGGTCCTGGCGGTCCATATAGCTGCGGGGGAAATCACATCAGTTAGGATTAATCTTATGGGGTGGCTTCTGGTGGGCCAAGGGTGGTGGCTTGACTTACGTATTCGATGGTGGGCATGTGCGGGGCATCGGACATTCCGTCGTCCTGGCGACGACGCATCTTGCGGTACTGAAAGGAATAATTATGGGGGTTATGGGTGATCCAGATAGGATTAAATTAACAGTCAATATATTACGTTAGCCGATTATCATTTGTTTCGGCTTAAAAATAAACGAAAAGTAGTTTTTTTGTACTCACCGAATCACCGCGATCGCCCTTGTCGCCCTTGACTCCCGGATATCCTGGTGGTCCGGGCAGACCCGGCGGTCCCATCAGTCCCGGCGGACCAATGTCTCCGCGATCACCCTTTTCACCGGGCGGACCTTGGTATCCCGGCAATCCTGGCGGTCCCTCGATGCCCGGCTCACCCGGCAGTCCGTCCAGTCCTCGCGGACCCAGAGATCCTGGCTCGCCCGGCTCTCCAGGCTCTCCCTTGCTGCCATCTCGTCCATCGCGTCCATCCTTGCCGGCGGAGCCAGGCGGTCCTGGTGGGCCTCGGAGTAGGGTGACCGGGGGATCATCGTAGTCCTCGTCTAACTTGGTGCCACCAGGTCCGAATATCTGTGTTACACGCGGTTGCAAGGGTTGAAGGAGAGAGAAGATGCCAAATTTAGTGGGAAGATTAATTTATGCCACGTGGCACCGCCCGAGGCGTTGCACGCGCTTGTTCCACACGCTTTGATGGGGCAAAACAAAGGCGGCTATGGAAAAAGTTCTTCACCCGCAGGAGAGAGGGATTCCACGGGGGTTGTACTCCGGAGGAAAGTGGACTGAATGGGGGTTAGACGGGAGGGGCTTGGAGGTGGTGAGTCCCGGTGGTTGTGCTGGGCTTGAGCCGTGTGCCGCAGCGAAAGTCTTTTGTGCGCCACGAAATTGTGTTAAGTGCAAGTTGGAGCTTCCGTGCCACCACCCGCGCGGCATCCCCATTCCCCCAAAACCAGCCACACCTCCCCCGTTGAGACAATGCCTGCATAGAAAATCTTTAAAACCGAATCCGTAGACCCGTGGAACTCTGTTGCCAGTGCTGAGCATATTGACATTTTTCCTAAGGAACTCTTTTGCATGGCACTCGGGAATATGTCCTTTACTAAATATTTTTCCTTTGAATATGAGACATTTTTGCTTGATCTTAAAACCAATTTGTAGTAAATTTATTCTGTAAATTTAGTTATCAACTTTAACTAACCCTTTGCTTAGATTCCATGTTTAGTTAAGAGATCTCTTTTATTTATTGGTTTGATTTGAAGAATTTTCCAACAATGCATTAAAAGCAATTGGTAAACATTAAACTTATTTTCTCTATATTGTTATGAAATCCTTTTCCGCTTTTTTCAGTTTGATTTTTTTTTTTAAAAAGGACTTTGGCAGCACTGAGAGTGCGGGACCAAGAGAGCAAGTGAGTGCGAGAGTCGAAAATAAAGTCAAGTCAGCGGCAGCGACTTCTCTACGTGCTTCGAGTGCCTGTGTGAGTGCTTCTCCTTTGTGCGAGAGTGTGTGGGTGCTCTTTCGTCCTGCCATTGTGTGCTTTGGTACGTGTGTGTGCGTAAGTGAGCGAGTGCATAGCGAAAGACAATTAATTGTTTTTTTCAGTATTTTTTTTTTCGGTTGGTTAATGTGTGCGCTGCGAGGCAAATTTCCAAGGCACTCGCATCGAAGAACCCAAAAACGAATAAAGTCTAAAGTTTCGAACGGGGCTTAAATGGGCACACACTGCTCAAGGATGTGGCTTTTAAAGTCCTTTTATATATGTACAAATATTTGTATATGAATTCTATGAATAATGTATTTAAATGTAATTAGATTCTGCCTTTTTGTTTACTTCTTTTGAATCTTATAAATTTAATTAGAAAGTCCATGTATTACAATTCAAATTTCATAATACAAAAAACAACGTTTTCTGCCAGTGCACTGTATACGCTGGCAAATTACCAAAAGTTTAGCGATGTCGGGGGCGTGGGCTTTGCATTCAGACCGCATTGCAGCCAAACAAAAACCTCTATTAGGCAAAATGCTGAGCGTCATAAAAGGCAACTTCAGCAAAAACAACGAGTGCGGCGAATATGCTAAGGAGGAGCGCCTCGGCAAAAACTCGAATAAAGGATATAATGGGGCAAAACCATTTACACATGTGGCCCAGGCGAATAGAGACACTCGACTTTGAGTGGAATATTCAATAGGATTCCGGCAAATCGAGTTGGGAATAAGATGAGCCTCGGCTCGGCATTAAAGTCGAGTTCTGCATGGAATTAAATGAAAGAGCTCTCCGAGCAGCAGTAAGGCCACATGGTTCAATCTGATTGAACGTATCCGCTTATCCCTTTGATTGCGATTACACCCGTACGGTATGTATGGGCATCCTTTCCCGGGCATTATGCAATTGATCCTGTCTGTAGCTGTGTCTCTGCGACTGCAAGTGTAATTTCCTTGCGGCATGCCCAGGCATGTGCAACAATTACATATCCTTGTGTCACAGGAAGTGGTGTACTTACAGTTATTAAAACCCGGCCAGAACAGCAGCAACAATAAGCACAACGGCATCAGCGAGAAGGCATAACAATGTAAGCGCTTAACGCACACTCGCACTCGCACGGATACGGACAGGATGTGGCTTGGCATATGCATAAGTTGCTGTTGTTGTTGGTCCTTTGGACAGACAAGGCGGCAGAGACAACGGAAGGGGGCAGGAGAAGGAGGAGCCTACATAAGTCCTTGCCTCACCGCAAATGCACTTTCCAATTTCAACTTTTTCCCTCTTGGCATTTTCTTTGCGTCCGAGAGAGACAGCTCATCGGTGCAGGCTAGTAGTTGTGCAGCCAGATTTGGCTATATTCACAGGATATCTTGAGGTTTTTTCAGAGACTTTGCTTAATAAGAAAAAATGTATGCATATCAGTAATATTTATTTTTCCAACTTGCTTAACTAACTCATTTATTTTTGGCCATTTTCAATAGACAGACAGCAAGAGTTGGCAACACTTGCAGCTCATCTGCATGCCGCTCCTGAGCAGGTGTGCTTGTGTCCTGTGTGCCAGGATGCCAGTTCCTGCGTCAGTTGGCGCTTTGTTAGCAACTTTTGCACATTGTTCGTAATGCGGAATGGGAATTCAGCTATGGCTTCAGCTCCAGCTTCCCTCCTGGCCTGGCCATTTGTAGAGCAATTAAAGCGATTTGAATTAAAGCCAAGCGCTTAACGTTTGCCTTCTGCCGTAATTAAGGGACACTTTGAGGGCTTACGTGTCCACATTTCCTCCCCAATGATAAACACGAGTCCCCTTCCAAGGAACTGGGAGGAAGCCTACGCAAGCGGGCAGGTTTAAAGGCTTTTAAAGGCCACTGCCGGGAGGATGCGATAAATAACATAAATAAAAGATACAAAGATACAGCTACAGATGCAGACGGCGAGCAAGTGAATTGGGCAAATGTTTGTTGGGCTCGCAAGGACGATTGTTGGCGCAGCTGCCTAACTACGATAAAAAAAAAGAGAAAAACTCTGCCTTTTCGGCAGCCCAAATCCCAATCAGATTGCGGAGGCCCAAGTGTGTGCCAGTGTGTGTAAGTATGTGTGCAAGGAAATCCATTAGAATGTATCAATATTTGTGCGAGCGAGCGCCTCGGGTTGAATTTAATTTTCAAAGTATCCAAACACAGTCCCACACGACACACCAGGCCCAAGGCGGTGTGTGAATGAGAGTGTCGCTGTGTTTGTAGGGACTTTCTCTTAAATTATGCGTAAATATTGAAAATATTTGCGCAAACGCTTTTCAATTTAACGCACAAATGACGAAGCAAATGAGTTTTTCGACTGGGTTGCATACTTTTTGGAGCACCTTTTTCGCGTTTTTAGTTCGTCCTGGGAATGTAATTGTAAATTAATTGCATTCGTCCTTCTGTTTTTCCGGGATTCCGCTCGGTATGCGTCCGGCGTAGTTGCCATTTAAAGCTGCCTCGCAGGCAGGGTCGGGAAAACCGAGAAAAACCTGGTGGGGAGAGGGAAAACAGACAAATGGCCGCACGTAAACGCGTTAAATTGAAAATCATTTTGATCTCGACGCGACCTTTGGCGAATGTCGCTGGCTGCGAACAAGATAGAGGACGGTCGAGGGGAGCTGGTCCTGGTCCTCGAGAATGACCTAGGAGAGGAGGAGGTCGTCCTGGAGGTGGAGGCCAGTTCAAGTACAGCATCTGCCGCCGCCGCGGCCGGCACCAGCGCTCCCTGCGTGCGCGCATATTTTTCACAATTTTTCATTTTCCCCGGCACATTTTCCTCTTTTGAAATTCCATATTTTTCTCGGGTCATAACAACAGCTCCGCGGAAAGGCGGAAAAAAGCGCACCCACCCCCGCCCGCCTTCGATTCGGATTCCGCCTGAGGTGAAAGTTTTGCAGCCCGTTTCCGGCTTTCTCACACAGACACATACACTCAGCCGAAATCCCGGCACTTCATGGCGTGTAATGCGCGGCTCGTTCGCCGCAAAAGTTTACGAAACATTCTTTGCAAGTACGCGAGCGCATTAAATTCGTAATATGTTCCGCCTCGCATTGATACAGAGTACAATGGGCCATTCCGGTCATAAAGAGGGCGGGACTATAAACAATCTGAGAATGTTTTCGTTACGCAACTTGCATGTGCCACCAGAAAGGAGAGGAAGTCGTATGAAAACAGTATCAGAAGCAGTATAAATATGATTAAAATTCGAAATTATATTTTTCTTTGATAAATCAAAGTCTAAAAATGCCATAACTAAGCCAAAAATTCATTAATTTGCATTCGGAAAGCTGTTTTGAATTAGGTTTTGTTAGGTTAATAAATCTGCATATTGAAATTTTAATTTTAAGAAATCAAAATTTTTTTGATTTTTGACAATTTTAATGATGTAACCCCTTATAAAATTTAGGAAAAAATTATGAAAATTTTTTTTCTTCCCGACATGGCTAGAAAGATTCGTCTGTTTATCCTGAACAAGAATATATATGATTTATGGGGTCGGAAATGGGTCCTTCACTGTTTTTTGGGCTTCTGACTAAAATCATAATAAGGTATTAATGGGCTTACAAAATGTTAGTCATTAACTGATTCGAATTAAATTTAAATAATTTATATTTATCAGAACTACAGAGCTTCTCACTCACTTCTTAGAAAGATGGAATATTCTTTATTTAAATAGAAATACCAAATAGTTACTTTAATCTTAGAACTTTCTTCTCACAGAGCTGGAAACTTCTAAGTTGTAATAGAGATACCCAAAAGTTACTTTAACTTTAAATTGTGCACAATTCATGGTTTTACAACCACTGTCCTTGCCAAGGAGAAGGAAACAAGTCAAGTTGCGTTGTAAAAATTTCGCGTGATTTCGTTTCGCCCTCAACAATGTAGCTGCGGTTGCTACTCCGGCTGCCGTGATATTGTAATATGTATGAAATTCGGAAGTATTTAGGGAAATCGTTGTTAAAGATTTCGTCGTTTTGGCCTCCTCAAGGAGCCAGGTTTCGCATCAATGCCAAGATGGCAGCAGTTGGCATTTGTGCGGTTGGTTGTTGGTTTTTAGGTTGGCAAAGCGCGTTCGTTTCGTATAATTTTGCTACTTTTGCATGCACAACCCCCCCTCCTCCGGATCCGGATTCTCCATTTTCCGTTTCCCGTTTCACCGAGGTTCAAGCGCCCCCGGAAAACATTCCCCATCCCCCCAGCCAGAGCTTCCTTGGGTTGTTGGCAACCTCAGACCCACGTCAATGTAACACGCGTGCCTATAAATTTCTATGAGGCTGGCTAGCTGGATGGGGGGTTGGCTCAAAAGGGGTGGGGCTTGCGGGGTGGTTGGGGTCACGGCATTGTCGCCAAGTTGGCGTGGGTGTCCCGGAGCCTGGATTTCTTTATTCAATCGTTTTTGTGACTCCCACAGCGCTCTCATCATCGGCGGCCATAAAATAAAAGTTACGCACACCCTTGGGGCCAGGACATTACACACTCCCTCCGCCCAACTCCAACCCCTAGTACACACGCATGTGTGTGTCCTGCGGCGTGTTTTCAATGCTTGACCGATTTTTTGCCCGCACATTCAATATAAGATATATGGGCGATGACCGCAAATAATTGCCGCAGTCGAGGAAAATTGGAAAATTGCGCACAAAAAGAAAAGCGTCCTCTTCGTTGTTGTCGGAGGGGCAAATTTGCATGCTGCGCACTTTTCAATGAACAATGACGTAACATTGTTGGCCATTTCGTGGCGCTTATCAAACAAAGACGCCAAGTCGTCTCCACTCAAGCTGAAGCAATGAAAATCCAGGATCCTGGAGCCAGGACTCCGTGGTGGTGGAAGTGCTAAGCTTATTGCGTCGTTTAGGCAACACCCGTCAGCCAACCAGCGAATTGGCCAAAACGATGAACCCTTTGAGTGGCAGACATGAGATACATTCGAGAAAACACACACACACCCAGATACACACAAGGAGGGTCCTGCCGCATTTGGATTTCCGTGTAAGCAACCTTAAGTCTTTGATTTGCGTCAAGCTCTCGGTCGTCCCTTCGCAGTTGAGGAGTTCCTGGGATCGCATTTCCTTCGGGGGCGAGACCGTGTGACGTGTAGCGAATTGACAAGTTTTTTGCGACTTTCGCAATTTTTATGACTCCATTTACTTAGACGCAGGCGGTGCGGGAAAACTTTTACGTGATAAGGCAAGCGCAGCCGAGCGGGGCGCTGGGAAATTTATGCTGATGTGAAGGGCTCGAAAGACAACAAACTTGACATGGGCCCCGACTGAGCAACGATTGTAAAATACATTAGCATAAATTTGACATAAACGCTTCACAAACAGTTTCTTTGGGCCGAGATTGCAGCGTCCCTCGTACATCGCCGTCACCGTCGCCCCCAAACGACTTTGCGTTTCAACTTTATTAAACCGAAATATAGATGCGGAAAGTGCAAATTTCCAACTCGCAGCGGTGGATAAATAGAAAATTCCACTCGTCACACCCAGTTGGAAATTAATTTAAATTTTTAATATGATGCCCGGTCGTAAATTTCATGTTTGCCGCGGCCGTCATGTGGGCAAAAATCATGTTAATACCCTGCAGCCGGGAAGTACTTGTACTTTTTAGGTGAGAGAATTGGTAAAACAATAAATATGTAGTCTTAAAAAAACATCATAATCATTATCTAACTGATGTATGAAATTGTTTCAGTTAAGGAATCTTACGAATCTTTTTAAGACGGCTTTATAGATAGTAAATCCTAATAGAACCTACCACCAAATCTCTAAAATATTTCAAATATAGTATTAGCCTTTAGCTTAAAATATATCTTCTTAAATAGATTTAAAGCCCTATAGAAATCCAGATAAATGAACCAAGTTCGTTATGGAATTTTTTGACAGCTGACTTAGTTTGATTTTTGTCACTGGGCTTAGTGCTCCCAGAGATTACATCTGGCGCGACGGAATGTAGAGCAAAGTACCATCGACTCCTTTCAACTCACTACGCCCAAAATTCAAATTCATTTCATATGCCAGCCCGTCATCAACCTATACCCCCCTCGGCCAGCCGCCCCTGGAATGTGGCAATCCATATGAGTATTTTATTCTGACGAGGCGACGAAAATAACATGTCAAATTTATAATGCCAGCAATTGCGTTATGCCTTTTTTTACGACGCCGACGGCTAGGCAATAACCCCAAAAAAAAGGAAGAAAAACGGGGAATGGTTTTAGCCAGAAACAGATGCTGTTGGCGAGAAACGGATAAATGTTTTCGAAAATAGCTCCAGCCGGCAATTCGGCGCTTTTTACGATTTGCCGAACTAATTATGGCAACTTCCCCACTGAGCTAATTTCGAGTTGCAGCGTTCTTTCCTTTATTTTCCCACCGATCCCCGCCTCATTATCGTTATTACCCTACGACATCGCACTGGGGGTTCCCAGTTCGAGAGCTCCAAGAGTTCGGGACAAATCGAAGAGAAAATCAACTTGCTGCCTCGCAGGCGTCACGTTTCCACCAAAGATGACGGCAATTGTTGCAAATAATTTTTTATGCCTTGCATGGCCCGCGGTACCGTGAATATGGGTGCGAATATAGATATTTCTGATGCTGCTGCCGCCACAGCCGCTGTTTTGTTTGTTGGCCAAAGTTTTGTTTGTTTGCGAAGCAGAAGGCCCACGGGGGCCAAAAGCAAGGAGCAGCAGCCGCCGCCACAGTCTGCCGTTTCTTATGACTTTCATTTGTTTTGACATCACGTTGCTGCAGTGGCTTTTTTCTGCAGGGAAATTTCAGTTGGAATAATCGGCAGCCTAAAAAGAAAGGCCACCGTCTGGCGGAAAGATCGAAAAGTTCTGTGGAATGTCTATAAACTATCTCCTTTCTGCAAAAATATTTATTTTCCTTGAATTTCAGGTTAAACCTGAATGCATTTCTTGCTATTAAACTTTTTAATGAACAAACTTGTGATGTTATTTAATTGATTTTAATATAGAAATTCCTTTTTGAATATGTAGATAGATTTTGTGGCAGACTGAATGCAGTGTAGACATTTTGCTAAAAACTTATACATATTTCTACAAAATTTGTAGGGATTTCTTTTCGGAAGTGTGTGAATTTGGTTAGTTGCTAATAAAGGCTAAGAAGCTTGAGTATGTTCTCAATTAGTTGTTTACCTTAAATTATAAAAGGTTAAAATGCTTTAGGTAAAAATCATTATAACTGCCCTCGCTGGGTGGCAAAGGAAACCCATGGACAAACTCATAAAAGAAATGCTGCACGTTGCCAGTGTTTCGGTTTTGTGTTTTTCTGTTTGTTGTTTCGCTGCTGGGCGTATTGGAGGAAGTCGGCTTGCCTGTTTCTTTTGGCATTACGCGTTATTACAACAACAGGCAGCAGGAGCAGCAGCAGCAGTAACACGGCTGCCATGACTTTGACTTTGCAGCACAATAATCAGAATGTTTTTCCTATACACTCCCTACCCCTGAGATCCCCAGCCCTTCCTGGGCTACGTGGAAATGGGCAAAATGCGCAAATGTTTGCGCGCTGGTTGAGCAGCATAATATATATGTACACACGCATATCAATATGGCCAGCGGAATCCTAAGAAACGGAGCCACGGAGCTCATCCAGGCAGCTTCGCTGGCGGCGCTTATGCATTTTTCATGGCGCACACAAACACGTGCTGGGGGCCCGGCTACATATTCATATATGCGCAAAAAAAGAAAGAAGGGAAATCCAAATGAAAATTCCAACCCCCGGCAGCGGACTGCCACCCATATCGTGCATCCATCAACACGTCAGAGGGCGGCAACAGCTGCCGACACTCGGAGTGCCAATAAAAATGTTAAGTATCTTCGCACTGTTGACATTCCGCCGGAGCAGGCCCATAACGCGTAGATATACCAGATAGATGCCTCCGATACGTAGCGAGACTTTCATAAATTAAGCCCGAGATTAGAGCGCGAAAATATTTTTGACAACTTGAATGGGCTTTGGCATAGTTTCTGTCTGGGGCGGGGCAAGGCATCTGCCAGTTAGGTTCATTTGTCTTTTTTTTTCAGAAAGCATAAAATACTTCACTTTAGACTCTTTAAATACCTTAATGCCTATGGGAAAAGTGAACTATTTTCTTTGCCTTATTTTATGTTTAGTTTTCCTGTTCTTCAGGCATTCTGTTGACAACACTGATCCCTTTTGGCGCACATCTCCTTGGCTGCTTGTCACAGCCTCGCTCCACGGCCCAGGGTACCTGCTGTAATGAGTTAAGTAGCACGTTCCCGGAGTCGTGTAAACATGCTCGTTACACAGACTGCCAACATGCAGGTGAGCCCATGCGGAAGGATAAGTTTGGGTCCCTTACACTGGATATATATGCATGTGTTGTATTTACACTGGGGCCCTCGGGGCGTGGTACTATATTTACAGATTAGCATAAAATTAACGCACACGCGCCCACGCATTTGTACAAAAGTAATTTACATGATAATACACTCTTGTTTCCGAACTCAATTTACAGCCAGCGCTGTCGAGTTTCTAATTAAAAATCGAGTGGAATCAGGTATTTTTTTCTGTTCTCTTTTCAACTCACCCGCTTGCCGCGTTTGCCGCGCGGTCCTTTCTCGCCAGGCGGTCCGGCGGGTCCGATGGGTCCCTCCTCGCCCCGCACTCCAGGCTCTCCGGGCGGACCTGTGGAAAATGTTAATTTCAGCGAGCCGCTTCTAGTGACAGATTTCAAAATGCGAGCAAACAATGCCACGGATATACAGATACTCCAATCGACAGAGAGAGAAAAAATTTGATTTGAATATCGTATTAAAAGGTTTTTAATTTATACAATAAAAGGAAGGAATGTTAAATATCTTGTTCAATAATTTTTTTTATACTCCCAACCTTGAAGAAATCTTTTTGAACTTACCATTAACCTATTTAAAATCGTACATATTGAGACCTAAATTATGTTATTTCCTTCTTCCGAAAACCTTGCAACTTGGCCTTAAAGAATTTTACTTCTTATTTATTATAAATTTCAAGTTCTTCCATATCTTTGCTGATTATTTTCGCTGTGCAGATACTCAGCTGTTCGGATATTCAGATATTCAGATGCACAGATACAGATACGCCCGCAAGTGTTGTCCAAACAGTGGGCGTGGACCTCTGTAATTATAGAGCAACGAGCGCTCAATAAAGCCCCGAGCCCGCCTCCACCGCTGTGTTTGTTGGTTTTGGTCAGCAATTTGTTAAACTGGTTGATGATAAGGGACAGACAGCCTCTTGATGGGTTAACGATGGCCGGGGCATAGTTGGGAATGCAAATTGTTTATTTGCCTGAGAATAAAGCACAATGGATTCACAGTGGTTGCCAATCGATGGTAAATAGTTCAAGGCCCTGCGGCTGCCTCCTGTCCCTCCTATGCTAATGACAGCAACGACTTGACCCACTTACGGAACCTATACCATATATGTACCTAGCAGAGTCCCCTTTCACGACTCGAGGGAATGGAATTGGAATGCAAACAGATGCGGAATAACAATTTAATATGCATAAGCTGCACTTTCGCTGGCAGCTGCAAGCGCAGACTTTATTTATGCCTTCAAGGATGCCCGATGAACTGGGGCGGAAGTAGAATCCGGAATCTGAGTGTGTGTACTTAGGAAATAAAGCTACGTCTCCCTCTCAAATCCAATTTGTGCTCATCATCATCCGCCTCGAAATTGGCCGGGAATTCGCCGCTTCGTGGCAGCTTTCAATCCCGCTAAACGCTCGCTCTTCACTCAATTTGCGTGCTTTGTCCCTAAGCCGGGACGTCGAAGTGGCTCATAAATCCATCAGCGTTAAATTGACTTTTGGCCCACTGTGCGGCCGACGACCAACCTGTTTAGTTAGAATAATGAGAAATTGCGTTTTTTTTTCGGTTTTGTTTTGGCTTGTTTGCCATGGCCATTAAATGAGCCAACAAGGACTCCAAAGGCCAGGAGGAGAGCGGTGGATGGGTTCTAGGCCTGAGGGGGGATGGGGCTGGTTTCATAGATAAATCCAATTGTGCGGCTTGTCAAAACGGGCCAGGGCCTGTGTGTGTGTGGTGTGCGTTTTGCGAAAAGATATAGAAAATTTATTAAGTTCGTAAAATTGCGTTTCACGTAGACGACCTCGTCCTGCGGAGAGCATAAATTTGCCGGCCTGCCAGGACAGATCCTGTGATGTCGGCTCCCATTTGTTTATAAAGCATTTGTCCGGAGTACCCAGCGAGCTTCCGCTAGAGGTGAGCGAATTTCCAACAGGTTAAGCACGTTTCACGATTTGCCATAAAAGTCTCAAAGGAAACTTGGACACTAAAAGTTCAAGATTTCACCTGACAAGAGGTAAGTATATATGCACTGCTGAGGCTATCGTAAAATTGAATGCTGAAACTGAGACTCCGTGACACGCTCTCCCCTTTAACTTCCACTCGTTCACTGTCTGGTCTGTGGTTTTCTATTTATGGTTGCATAATTTACCGTTAAGCATTTTAGGGCGACAATTGCAATACAGAATAAAAACTATATACAGCAGACACAGGCGACGTAAAGTGGATGGAGGATTTATAGTGTCAGCCAGCAGCCAGGATATTGGATTGCCGGCCAGCTTACTGTTTATTTAGCTTGCTGGCCTTTGGCCACTCGCCCTGTTGGCAGATGAAATGCAAAAGATAAGTTTTAATTTCATAGAACGGAAGCTGCCCGAAGACGCAATGCAATCAACCAAAAACCAAATGAAATGAAATTCAAATAAATCATGAAATAAATTGAATTTTTTGATATTACAGCTGGTGCTTGGCTTTGTTTTTGCTGTCCTCCAGCCGGGATTGTGCTGAGATTTTCAAATCTCTCTCATTCTGGTGGACCGGCATTTTCCGTCGGACAACCGATTGGTCATGGCTGCCAAGCCCACACAACACAACAGAACACATAAAGAAAGCCCTGGGCAGCTTAACTAATTACGTGCCCGATAAGATAAGCCGTCGAGACCAGACGCAGGGAATCCCGGATACAAATGACGTTCCATTTATTCAAATCAAGCCCAAAACGATGTCCCCAGAGCTGCTTCTTGTCGCTGAATTTGGGGAAAAATAAATTGCAATTTCATGTCCATCAACGCATCAGAGAATCGGTGGGGGAACGAGCTCAGCATCCAACATCTCTCTGCGGAAGTAATCGAATGCATCGGCATCGGCAACTCTAGTTGCAACTGCAACTGGCGACAGTTATCGCAGCTGTAGATCTTGTACACTCAGAGAATAAAGGTAATCTTAAAACAAGCATGAAAGCAAACTTAGGGAAGCCACAGTTTGTATACCCTATCAGGTTGATATAATTAATGTAATAAAATTGATTAAAAATATTGAATACTTTTATATTAATATATTAGGATTTGACTTTGGGAAACGTAAAACCTTAAGTTCAATTTCAAAAGAATTTTCAAGTGTATCTTCAGCGCCGAAAGAAGTGCAGATACAATGGGCAGCCACACGAGCAGCGTCATCGCAATCGCACAATCAGTTGGGATGCAACCGTGATGCCAGGCACTGATAAGTCAAGAGGCGCAGGAGGACGTGGGGATAGGGCGGAAGGTCACGAGGGAAACAAGGGAGAGGTCCAAGAGGAGGGCCCTCGTAATGATGCGGGTTGCACAAACCGCAGAAAAGCGCTTAATTGATGGCGCTGCTCGCCGGCCTAACGAACGGTCAAATGCACCAGGGGTATTCAATCAAGGAGCACTTAATTTAAGGGAATGAAAATAAATCGTAAATTTAGCAGTTGGCCAAACGAGGTACAGTTGGTGACTGGCAAAGCAATTCAACTCCTTTATCCATTTGGAATCTACTTGGAAATACCTATTAAATAAACATTATTTTCCGTCATAAAATCTTCAATTCAAGCTTCAAGAAATAAGAAATAAATTAAATTAAAATTTAATTCCCGAAGATCATTAACACCATTAATCTGGCAGCTTGGTGAATGGGTAATCAACGCTATGGCAAGCGTAATTCCGAGTGGGCGTAATTCCAAGCCATAAAAAGGAAATTATTTAAAGCAAAATTGAATTAAAATTCTATTCCCCCAATAAAATCTCAACCACGGATCATCAACGCCATTAATCCGCAATCCATCAATTGGTCAAAGGAGTTTCCACTGTCGCCCTCGACTTTTATTGGGGACCATCAATCCATCGACTATATCCATCAGTCCCAGCCCCGGCCTATTGCCCATTTATTGCGACCACTGAGTGCCCCTAGTAAAATACTAAAACAATAGTACACGCTGTCCCACTGAGGTCGGGCTCTATCCATCCTAACCCATCCCATCCCGAACAATCCCCCGCCATGGTGTTGTACTACTCTCGATGGTAGTCATGCTAATGAGCCGCTAAAAGCAACATAAATGACATAAAGTTGCATTTTTACGACTGCGGCCAGTGTTGGGGGTTCTCGGGGTCTACAAATTTTTACGAGAATCGCTGGATTTGTATTGGATTCTCTGGCGCGTTTCAACTATTTTGGAACGGCATGTTTTTTGGGCTATTTTCGTGTATTAAATTCGAATAAAGTGCAGAAATGTGTTGGGGCCCGGCTCATAAAACTCGGGCCGAACTCGAATAAATGGAAATTCTATTGTTGTTTGTGGGCGTGCCATTTGAGGGGGCGTGGTCCGGATGGGCGGATGCCGAACTCCCGACATTTTTGTGCGCATTTAATTGACGCTGAAGTCCGAACGAGGCGGACGAACAACAAAGGTCGTGAATGTTATCGCAAAATGCAGCCAAATGAAATTAGAAAATTTCCGAATATGGCCCGGGTTATGCAATAAAATATTTAAAAAATGTGTGATCCCATCCAAAAAAATAAAATCGGGGAAAGCCACGCTGCCACTCCGATTTCCATTTAACGAGCCGGCCAAAAATAAAAGGCCCATAGCAAATCAAAGGCCAAACTAATGGCACCCAGCGCTAGTCAATGACTCAATTAAATGAGGATGGGGATGGGGGTCGATGCGCTGGTGTTTCTGTGGGTGAGAGCATTCCCAGATGCGGATGACAATAAATTAGGCGACCCGCAGCCGCGTGGCAGCACTTGAAAAAGGCATCGATCGACCGATGCCCAAGTTGCGTCTGTATCTGTATCTGCATCAATGTATCTGCACAGGGAAAAATAAGGAAAATCTCTAGATACTTATGAAACAAATGATTATTTGGTAAATGAATAATTCTCAAATTCTACGTCTTAACTTTAAATTCATAAAAATTATTCATGCAGGTAAACAATTTTTGGTTTAAGGTAAAAATCTAGACACTCATTTCTCTCTCTGTACACCATAGTATCTGTATCCGTATCCGTATCTGTATCTCCTTGGGCGTTAAGTGGCTGTTGGATGATGCTCGCACAAACAAACACACAGAAAATCAGCTGGCACTTACCCGGTGGTCCCGGCGGCCCCGGAGGACCCTCGATGATGCCCGTGGGGAACTCGTCGCCCTTGATGGTTGTGGTGAGGCCGCGATCGCCCCGATCGCCCTTGTCGCCCTGCGGAGAGTGCGAGAGTGAGTCATTGAGGGATTAAGGGGAAATCCAGAGTCATAGGAGAGCTAGCCCTAATGCATAAATAAACGATAAACGAAAATGCTGTGGAAAACCAAAGAGCGGGACTGAAAAGGGCGAGCCGTAAAGAAAATGGGAAAATCAGGAGAACAAAGGACAGGATGACAGCGAATCACTGGCAGTCACTTAAGCCGTCGCCGTGTTTATCCAACAGATACAAATAATGCATTAATCCTGGTGACATCTTCCTCCCCCGATTCTTTCATTGTCGTGGCTCTGGCAGAGTGTGTGTGTGTGTGGGGCCTTTGTTTCGGTTATCTGTGTGGGATTTTCGGTGAATCATGCTGCGGAACTCACCTTCGTGCCAGGTGCGCCCGCCGCTCCAGGCGGTCCGGCGGGTCCTGGCTGTCCGGTCTCGCCCTGGACGCCCTGCGCTCCGGTTTCGCCCGGTGGTCCACGTTCACCAGCCGCACCAGGCTGTCCCGCCTCGCCCGGCGGTCCCGGTGGACCCGGCTCTCCAGGCTCACCCTGTGTGGGGGTAGGGGAACGGGGAAACATGTTTATTAGCTTAAAATCTCCCGTGGAGTTGGCCAGGTCGGAGGCACGTGCAGGACATAAACTATACACAGGACATGCTGGGAACAAAGGAGGCTTCAACGAACTCACCTTCAGCTGTATGACTGTCGAAGCGGATACATTGACGCCTGCTTCTTGCAAGTCCTTACAGCATCAACAATAACCAAAACAACAATGTACCGTCAAAGAATATTAAAAATCAAATGGGTTAATCAAAATAATGTTTCAAATAAAATGTATTAATATATATAAGAAAAATGTTATTTAAAGACTGCTGCAAAAGCGAATTTAGGCAAATTAAAGTAAATAAAACAGATTTTAATGTAATTAAAAGAAAGCCAAATTAACAACTACCCAATATTTACTATTTACTAATCAGGGAATAAAGCTAAGAGTTAAACAAAACAATGTTATATTCAGGTTAATAAATCAGGAAAATAGCTACTATTTTAAGCTTCTGTAAAATTGAAAGCAACGAAACCAGCTATAGTTGAGCCAAATTAAATGGTCTTAAAGTGAAACTCAAGACTACGGGACAAACAGGATAGAAATTCCATTAAAAACTACCAAAAAGATGCCACTGGCCCGGGAAGAGGGGATGAAAGGAGGGAAAAATCGACCAAACTACGATGTTGCAACAAATTTATGGCGCAGTTTAAACAAAAGAGCCAAGACAGGAGACAACTTAAAAGCATTACAAACGAGAATGAAGCGAGACAATAAACACAACTACACGAAGGACGACTACAAGGACTACAAGGACCGGACAGCACAAATCCAGAGCAGGGACCAAGGAGACACAACCAAGGACAACAAGTTGCAAATAATTTGTTGTGTGCCAGCTGCCATCTCCCGGCCATCTGCATTTGGCCCCTGAAAAATGGTCTTGACCATGTCTACGTCTAATGGGAAATAACGGGCAGAGGGGGAGCAGTGGCAAGTGGCGAGTGAGTGGGTGGAAGGTGGTGGCAATACCTTAACAGCAACTATTTCCGCATAGCCCAGCGTGCCGCCATGCAGCGTTGTCACCGATCTCTTCAGACCCTAGGAATGCAAAGCAATTTAGATCCGGTTAGACTCTATTTAATTTGCGGCCAAGAATTGCAGCAGCCCTTGCAGGATGTCAGGATGATATGGAGGCTGGGATGACGCCGACTTACCTTCACCGTCTGGAACACATCCATGCCAGGATGCCCGGTGTCACCCTTCTGGCCCTTGTCACCGGGCTTGCCTGCGGCACCCTTTTCCCCACCGATGCCATTGAGGCCCTGCAGAGGGAGAACAAGGATTATATTTGCATTTCTTTTCGTTTAAAATGTTTGTTAAATTTGTTTAAGCGACATTCAGAAGTTAGTGTTTAATAAAGTCTTCTCAATGCTTTAGTAGTTATAATTATATTCAATTGTTGTTACTATTAATTCCTTAAATATTGTAGATGTAATAAAAACTCGAAGCTCTTGGGGCCACTTACCGGATCGCCCTTGTCGCCGGCATCGCCCTTCTTGCCGCGTTTCCCTCGCTTGCCCTGCGGACCCGGCGGACCTGGAGGACCTGCAAGGATAACAGAAAGTTTGGACGGTTAGTCGTGGCGGAGACATCTTGGGTCGCCTCATTAGATGCGCATTGAACTCGCCGCTGACCCACAGCAGGATGCTGGGTCAGTGGCGAAGCCATTTCCTTGGGCTACATATCCCCCTATTCCCTCGCAGAATCCCATTTTTTTTGGGCAACGTTTTTTGCGCAGTTGGCGCAAATTCATTTAGCTGAAAAATGACTTTTCGCAGCATTTTGTCACGCTGCGGGCTGGGAAGGAGCTGCTGGAAAATATTTACAACCACTTTGGCTGCTATTATTTCGGAGCAGCCGGAGCTGCGAGTGGCGAGAAAACTTTATCTGCTCCAAGGATGCGGCAGGACAAAGCTGCAGTCGATGCTTTTCAATTATTTCGCATGCAATTTTCCGTAGCATAAAACCCGGAGGTCCGTAGTCCTTCTTGGTGTCTTGTAATTTTCCACTGCAACTCCTGCTCCTGCTCCTGCGCCTGCTTCTGCCGCCTGTCTGGCCGTGGCAATTATTTTTATTAGAGCCGACTCGCTGCACTCGTTGTTTTTCGCATCTACAGGACAGGAAATTAACACCTAAAATTCCAAGACAAGGGCTCCTCTATGGGTCGGCGGAAGGTGTAAAGATATTTAATTAAATTAACAGACAAAAGCAGCAACAACTGCAGCAGCGCAAGCAGCAACAACAAAACAGCAGGGCTGCCGCAGGAAGCTCTTCCTCCCCCATCCACTGAGAAGTTTCGGGGGCCGTTCCATCTAATAATTGTTGTAATTAAGTAATTTCGTTTTTCTACAGCTCCGCCGGCGAAGAAGGTCTTCAAAAGGAAGCTGCCCTTAATGCAGGAAACGACGGCAAACAATTTAAATTCATTTCGCGCTAAAATGGTGCCGCAAACTACCAAAGGCACGCGCCTGCTCCCTGCCAGTGGGTGGCGTGGCCCAAGTGGGCGGCAACGCAGTGGGCGTGACCCTGTACCAGACGGTGTAGGTGCGAAGTGATGTGATACCGGGGCCCCTGCACCCTAATCTACGGATGCTTATTTAATTAAAAAAAGATTTCTCCGTTTGCGCAGCCAAGAATAAGAGTCTAGAACAGTGAATAAGGAGAAGAACCATGAGCTACGACTAGCAATGTGTATTTTCTGGAATTTGAAGATTTTTTGGTTGCTTGGGTTAATGTAAGAAGTACGAGTTAAGTTAGAAGCTTGTACCTAAGAAGAAGCAAGCAAAACTCATATTAATTTAATTCAGATTTCTTATTTCAAATGACTATACTTATAATTAAAATTTATATTGATGAAATCATTTACATCGTTAAGAGATTTTTACCAAGGCTGAAAATTTATATTTATGGATAGAATAAAATGTTCTTGAGGCCTCCTAATCTTTTAATGAACTTTCTTCCGGCTTCAGGCTAATCAATTGATCTTTTAAGAATGTTTTTTGGAAGTGCTTCGTTAATCCATCCATGAAATTTGTATAATCTTGAAGTTGGCCCACTGTTCGTCGACATCGGCGTCGTCGTCGCAAATTATGCGCTTGCAGCACTTGCCAAGTAATAAAAGCCAACCAATTAAGCGTGGCTAAGACCCGGGCTAGAACAATGGCGGAGTAACTCTGCCCTTCGGGGTGCACGGAAAGTTGGGAGGCGGTGGATAAGGAAGGGAGACTTGGGGGCGGAGATCTGGGGCGTCAAGTGTCGTAAGCCAAAGCCAAACGGAAAGCGTTGACGCACGAAAAAAAGAAAGTAACGCAAGTAAGGAACGGAAAATCGGAAAAGGGGAGCCTTTCGCCCTGAGTCGTTCGCCTTTCGCCTTTGTGAGCGAGCGGAAAAAGTTAAAATTGCTCTTAATCTAATAGCAACATAATAATCATAATCATAACATCGTTTGCCTCCACATGCAGCCGTCTCTCTCTTTGTGCCCTCTTTTCCAGCGTCGCCATTAACGCCGCATTTTCCGTATTATTTTCGCGTTGATGGCGCCATTTTGGCTTACAGTTTGTTGGCTGCTAATGGCATTTATTCGCTGTTGTTCCAGCTCCTGTTGATACTGCTGCTTAATGCGCTAAGAAATCTCATTGCGAACATATACACATCCATGTCCACATCCATATAGGCTGTCAGCCAAACTAAGTGAGCTGCCAGCTGATGAAGTTGTTAAGTCGCAACTTGTTTTCATGCTAGGTACTCGTAGAACGGAAGGGTATATTGGATTAGAGTATACTTTTTGGAACAAAAAAGGATCTTAGGGGGATAAGTTAAAGTTATTACATTTGAAAACTCTAAGAAAGCTTTTCATCTAGTTTACTTTCTAACAAGAAATTATAAAGGAGCCAAAGTTGTTTCCCTAGTTAGTTGGCTTGTATTTTCATGCTCTAGATCCTAGGTATTGCATGGTCCATACTCTCTACTCTAACATTGCCTGTGTATTTTTTCCGTTCCACCCAACTTGATGACATCGCTGTCGTCTTGAATGTATGGCCCTGATACTGATGATGATGGCGCAGGCAATTGAACGTACTCACACAGACGTGCAGGCGGAGTTATAAATCTATATCGATGGCATTAGTTCAACTGCTGCATCAGCTTAGGGCCCAGCCAACCCCTCGCTGGAGTCGCTTTCCTCCCCCAGAAAATGGGAATTATGTCAAGTTGTGCGCGTAATAAATACTCGACTTGGCATCGTTTACGTGCGTACAACACGTACAACAAACAACGGTCGAGTAAGTCGACAAACAGCCGGAAGGGCAGACACCAGACTGGGAAATGTTGGAAAAACCGACTGGAAAAACAAAATCGCAACTCCAAACCCTATCCGCACCTGATCGGGGAATTGAAGTTTCGGTAGCAACTTTGCCGCCACTCCTGGGGCTTGTTCGTTTTCCCAGAGAATCATCTAATTTGCCAAGTTGTTGCAGACTCCGGACTCCGGTCTCCGGACACCAAACTCCAGAATGAAAACCCACAGATGGCAGGGTTCAGAGATTTAACTGAGTTCAGTCGGTGGTCAAAGCTCAATTGATTTTTTGCCAAAGGATAACTCTTTTGGGCTCGATTTGAATAGCAGGCTGATTGGATGGCCAAGAGCTTGGAAACGTTTTTATTCGGCTGGCAGGCAGTTCAGGTAGCAGGTTGATAAACCAAAAATGGTTTTATTTGAACTGAAAATTCTGCGTAATTGAGAAGAAATTATTACAAATTTATTTAAGAGCTTTTCGATCATCTTTCTTAGCTTTTAATAAATTTATAAAACTAAAACCCCACATTAAAAGTGCCTTTGTTCACATATGTGCTTAAATTTATCTCAATTTCAAGTTGCCAAATCTCCCAGTGCACCTGCCGCTTATCTCTGAGTTGTGAGAAAAGTTTTACAGCTTATGAGGCTAAAATCGAATTCCTCTTCAGCTTTAAAGGCAAAAGCCACTTGGCGTTTTTATTAGCTCTGCTTAAAACGAAAGTTAGAGAAAAAAAAATTAAATTGCCCTTAAAGTGGCGCCCGAGTGACTCGCTGCAGAAAGTGCACGAAAAGCGACTGCAGCTGCTGCTTACTCCTGGATCCAGCAGCAGCCATCCTGGATCCCTGTCATCCTGTCAAGGACGTCTGTGCACAGCGCCCAGCAGAAGCAAAATGAACTGCCAGCCAGGAGTGAAACTTGAAATGCAAACATTGATGGCAAACTTTTAACTTTTGCCGTGACGTGTGTCGTCCTTGTGCTCCCCGGAGACCTCGTTGCGATCTCCTCCCTCCAGGATCCTTCTTCGTACGTGCGTCAGCGGCAGGCAAATGCGAAATGCACCCAAATACGTAATGGTGAGCATACTTAAAGCATTTGCTTCTGCTCCTGCTCCTTCCTGTTGCGGACATAACTGCAAAAGTTTTCCCAGCCTGCTGGCCCCAAAGGAGTCACGCATCCGCATTTTCCCAACGATTTTCCGAACACGGCAAGAAATGCAATATATTTTGTAGTAGCGCTTGTCACTAACGACTGAGCCATCTAGCGGCGGAATTCAAACTAG